>JAYMTF010004116.1:0-13812 GCA_036897485.1 Pelargonium nanum | reverse complement strand
AAAAACCCCAAATTTAAATTTTTTTTTTTTTTTTTTTTTTTTTTTTTTTGTCGTCTGTCTATACAAAGAAGGTCAATATTAGTTCAAGAGAATTTTGATGTCGATGAAGTACAAAATAGATAGAGAGTTATTCGAGTTTTAGATTTAATAAGAGGTACACAATTAAATAAAAATTGTAACAGAAAGATATGTTACTTCTACAAATTAATTTAATGTGAAATAAACCGGGACAAATTAAATCAAAATCATATCATGTAGATGTAGCACTAAAAAGGAATACAATGCAAATCAAATCCCAATATTAATAAAAAATCAAAATGAAATCAATGTTGGCCTATAAAAACATTTGACCACGAAACCACCAAAAATATCAAATCCCTCTCTTCCACATAATTACAAGTTTTTAGCTTATCACTATATTCACACAAATATGGAGATGAAAAAGATGGGTAGTGCTCTACTGTTTGGTGCCGCCACCATGAGTTGGGTGGTTGCAGCCGAGATGGCCTCGCCGGCTCCGGCACCGGCGCCGTCCTCCGACGCTGCTGCTGCTACTTTTCCGGTTGTTGCTTCAGTTCTCGGTGCATCATTGGCGTCGTTCCTAGCTTACTACTTGCACTAAATTTTGTGTTATAAGAAAGTAAAAAATGATGCTTTTTTTATGTTTTTATTTTTAATTTTGATGTTCCCTTATGATTCAGTGGATGATCTGTGATTTACTGAAATGGAATAATTGATGTTTCCTTATTGGTTTTCAATATGATCTTTGGGTTTCTGAATTTTAATTCATAAGAACCAAGAAGCTAGAATTGTATTAGATCGTTTGTTACTTTGTTTTTGTGTATGCTTCCCTGATAACTTATTAGGACATTATGATTGTAAAATTCCAAGTCAAGACATGAGAAACTTCCTAGTTCCAACAAGATTGGGACAAAAACACAACTACACTGTTGCGGTAATAAAAAATAAAAATGGAAAAAGGTTCAAAATGATCCCTGAACTATCAGTTCGTGCCATTTTGGTCCTTAAACTATCAAACATGTCATTTCAGTCCAAAAGATAGGCGAAAGACCGAGCCCCGTTAGAACATTCCGTCAAAATCACTTACGAAACCGTTAAATTTTCATTAAAAAAAATATTTTAAAAAAAAATTCCACGTCATCAAGACTTAACGGATTCCGTCAATATTTTGACGGAATGTCCTGACGGGGTTCAGTTTTTGGAAACGTTTGGACTATAACGGCTCTTTCGCTTATCTTTTAGGCTGAAATGACACGTTTGATAGTTAAAGGACTAAAATGGCACGAACTGTATAGTTCAGTGACCATTTTGAATCTTTTTCCAATAAAAATTGTAGCAGGGTAGACGTGTAAGATTTTTTTTACACATTTGCTACATGTTAGATCTTTTATAAAAATTTGCTAACATATAGTAAATTAAAACTAAATTGAGGAACACCCAGAACACCTACTAGAATGAATTTCTTATTTATATTGGCATTACCCATTGCATGAACTAGCACATAATCACCATTGAGTATTTAAACTGAAACACTATGAAACTTCTTAACTATTTTGTCCAAAAGATTCAACTTATTTGCAGTGTGATCAACCGCATTCGTATATGATAATACACAAAAAATCAAAAATATTTTCAGCTAATAACGGAACGACATGTGGTACTAGAGGTAATGTCACCAGTCAAAGTCAACTGCAGTCAAACTAGGGATGACCTTGAATGAAGCTCGTGTCGACGCGTGGCACCTGAAATCAAACCGATCATCTAATCGACCTTAGTCAAGTTTTGTCAAACTCAATCAATTTTGGTCAAAATCGGTCGCTTTGGTCAAAGTTCCATTCAAACTCTGGTAAAAGGTTGAATCAACTTGGTCAGAGATGCAAGTCGAGTGGAATCTTTCTCTCACAACTTTTTCCCCAAGTTCTCCCACAACTTCTCCCACAAGCTCGTGTATGAACTCTCTCATCCGAACAAGAGAACATATCTACCTATGTGCAGACACACATATCAACAAAACTATCGGTGGACCCCACGCATTTCTTAGTCAATCGTGCGCCGCCACATCACCAGGTAAGTGGAGCCCTGTAAATAGGGCCCTCCACCATGAGGTAAACTCACCGGAGATTTCATTCTCAAACTCGAAAGCACGTAAACACTCTCGAGTGTTCTTCGTTGGTTTTTTAGCGCTCTTCAAGTTTACTTGAGCATTCGTCGGAGAGCTTCGAATCTATAAAGTGTTATTATCAAGTTTGTGTGAAGATTCTTATTTTCATGTCGGAGGCGGTCTCCCAGACACAGTTTGAGTTTTTGCTTAACAATATGTTGACATGTGCAGGCTGCAGATTCCAATCCAAGACCTGGAGCATCAACCCAAAATTCAGGACCTGAGTTCACACATCAACCATCCTTGACACGTGGACAAGGAGACTCAGAAACGACATCGTTCCTAGCTCCAAATTTGGCCGATTCAAAACAGTCGAAACAGTATATATAATCCATATATTTTTGTCTTCTTCCATCATCGTGTTAGTATTTGATTTACAAGATTGCGACAATCTTCTCTGCTTGGGTGTGACAATCCTATTGTAATTCTTATTATATCTCAAATCAAACCAAACCAGCTCCAATACCATGATGAAAAAAAATTCTATGATTGAGGAATTGATTTGTATTATTGATTCATAATCATCGGAAAATGAGGAAAAATAAAAGATAGTGGACAAGTTAATGGATTCTGTGGAGAAAGCAACATATACATAAATCCAGAGAATATTAACAGAGAATCTAAAGACACATTTCACTCACATTGTTGGTCTTAAACAAAACGTGGCATCAGCCATTGCTACATGAATGACAAACTCGTATCATGCATTGGTTAAGTTACCTATATATTAACCTAATTAAGCTATGGCCAAGCTAACCCCATTAACTCATGACCATGAATAAGCTCTCTTTTCTCGCAGCTTTTGCTCTTCTTCTTGGAATGGCAATGGCCTACCCTTTTCTTGATGACGATTTGGCTCCGGCACCGGCGCCCGCCATGGCCACTGGCTCTGCTTACAGCACTTCGGCTCCGGCTGCTGTTGTAGGGTTGTGTCTTGTGTTGTCTGTTTTTGGTGCTTAGTTAAACATCAACTGGTAAATCATGGTTTAATTACTGGCTACTACTTGCTCATAACTATGTGTGTTTTGTGGGAGGAGGTTTTGCTGTCATTTGTGTATGCATATGACTACATTATATGTAAAATATTGTTGATGTTGTGTTATGCACTTCGGTAGTAATGAATTAATATATAACTTGTATGTCTTTTGAATCACTGTTTTTTTTTTTTTATCAGCAATAGGTACTTTTATTAAAAAAATTCCAAGATGAAAGAAATAAAAGTACATGAGAGGGAATGCCAAATTAGGCAATAAACATGTCACCGAAAATGATTCAACATTTAATTGCTGAATCTAGTCGATTATAACCTTCTCGAAATAACGCGTCGTAACTCCTAACTCTTTGCATAACTCCCAAGTCTAGACAGCAATCATCCTTGGAGAGCGTTGGGTCCATGAATCTTCAACAACAATTCTTGACTTTAGTTTTGGTTGACCAGTATTTTTGAATTAATGTTGCTTGAAATAATAATAACAATAATTGTCTAAAAACCCCAAAAGAGAACAAGTTTATCTACAAGAAGAGTTCCAGTAAATTAAACAACATAACCAAAACATTTTGACATTTTTGTTTTCATATCAACTAAAACTGCAGTCTGCAAGGTAGGATAAAAGTTCATATTATTGATAAGCAAATACCAATAAGTTTTTTCCTGAGCATATACAGCCAAGTCCTCCCCTTCTATTGTTTTTCACCTCTATTTTCATTATAATTAATCAAGGATAAATCCAATAAAAGAAATAACCCATCATAAGAACCTGCCGCCGCCGCCTATTCACACATTTCAATCTAAAAGTAAATAATATCATGACTAACTGGGGGAAGAAGTGCCCAGCTCACCAAAATGCATAACCCTTTCTCCCCACTTCTCTAATCTCAGATCTGTAATCATCCCTTCGAAAAGAAAGCCCAGAATAGATTATAATGATCACCGGATTTGTTATCAATATTCATCACCCTCTCTCTTCCCGCTGGAAAATATCCATCATGTACACAAAAATCATTTTGCAAAATTTGATGGGTGTGGCTCTGCCCCCGGACCGTAATTCATGTTGGCACTCATGTAATCCACATTAGTGAGGGTAATTCTCGAACTAAGTAGCACCCACGTTCCCATCTGGCTTAGGTTCTGTTCGGACGTATGTGAGACTGCGAGTTGTAGGAGAGGGAATGGAACTGCCAGGGACTTGAGCAGCAGCCTCACCTGGAGAGACCTGAGCATCCCGCTTCCACTGCATACTTCTTGCACCAGCTTTGAAAGGGAGGCGAGGCCTATATGTACCAGGATAACCTCTGGGGAAAGGAAGCCTGGGAAATCTAGAAACAGCATATGGAGACCCACGAGCAACACGAGGCCAAGTCATATTTGGAGTAGTTTCTTGGTTGGCAGAGCTCCTCCTCACAACCTGCAAGATGATAGTGTAAAACATAATTTGGTTTAGTATCCACATACCTTGGAAAGGAAGCAAGGAAAGTGTGGATTAAAATGGAGGTTTCATATGCTTATTCATCAAGCCAACAGACAAGAGCATGCACCAAAATGGAAGAAACGTATTTCCATTCCATACCTCAAAACTTTTGCATTAATGCGGTAGATACAAAGAACCATCATGTACAAATAATATACGATAGCATTTGGATTAAGATTTATGGTTTGGAGTAGAATCACAACCATTCCCATCCTCATTTTTTGTTAATGAACAAATTAATTATCGTTCCCATTCTCTTCCACAGTATTATGTCACGTCATTTCTAATTATAATCATCATTATTAAAGATTATTATATATAATTTCATAAATTCATAATTAATACATAATTTGTGCTCGGATATCATATTAGGATGCTTTTTTAATTTCATGTCACGTTTTAGAGGAACGTGACTATTAGTTCAATATATAAAAAGAATGCATATTTACGTGAATATAGATATTTTTAGTTCAATTTGTGAAAAATCTGAAAAATAGAAGGGAATAGGAGAAAATAATCATAAGTTTGTGCACAGATGTCCAATTGAAATGATTTTTTTTGTGAAACTTTCAAAAGGAACTCATTTATGGTTTCAATTTTATTTCTTTAATGTGCATTTATAGATAACTTCAGACCAAATATTGTTTTTTTCTAGTCTCTCTTTTCCAGCAACTTTCCTCATCTTAAAAGACAATTAGCACAATTTTGTGCATACTTTTTCGAATATTTCTCCTTATCTTAAACGACAATTAGCACAATTTTGTGCATAGTTTTTCGAATATTTCTGAGTAACTCGAGCACTTAGCTAGCAAGTAACATTTTCAGTTTTGTAAACAAAACAACAATAGGAATGAGAATTATTCTCATTGCCGCACTTCAATTGAACCAAACAAAAAGCGTCAAGGAATGACAATGGCAGTGGAAATGGAGGGAATAGCAGCGATTCCCATTCTAAATGAAATTCTAATTCTAAAGCTGCCTAAGAGTATTACTCACAAACAAGTTCAGACCTCATACAATGCAAGTAAAATCTAGTCCAACTCCCCACCCTAACACAGCAGAAAAATAGCTAGATCTACATCAACCAAATAAAGATGTCAAAGTAACTGTAATTCATACCTTGATGATGCGCGACATAAAAGAGGTACCATCCAGAGACAGTGCATTGTCAGCCGACTCTTTTTGCGCGAACTCCACGTAAGCAGAACTGCTTCAACAATAAGATTCGGTTAATAATAAAGGAAATGTATTTTATCCAGATGGAAAAGATTGAAAACTAGAGAAGAAATAGACACTCTACCCTTTAGGTTGCCCTGTTGCTGCATCAGTAACTATAACAACTTTTAGCACATCCCCAAACTTGTTAAAATGCCTAGAAAGACTGTCCTTGGTAGCACCAAAATTAACCTGTGGGAAAACAACATGTGAGGAACAGAGAACAAACAGCCATTTCTTTACTGAAAAATGAAAGTGAAAGTTATTACGTTGCTAACGAAAATGGTTCGTGAATCTGCATCCTCCAAAGAACGAGTAGCGGAAGATAAGCCTGCACATGAACATCCAATATGGTTAGCAAAATGGAAAATATATACAGTACAATCCACACAAAAAAGAGTGAGGAGATCCATGCGGTTTCATAGTCAATAAGCAAGGATGATGAATACACATAATTTGACAATGGTGCTTGAAAACAAACTAACAGTAACAGTGTTATTTTCAGGCATTTGCTGGGGAATAAATCAATTTATATGTGTACAACTCACCAGGTGCTGAATGCAGCGTCTGTTGCGAGCCTGTCTGCATATTTAGAGCTGGTTTTGCCTGTTCATTATTGAACAGTAAGTCAATATTAGCCATGTGGTATAAAGAATTCAGAAAAACGCTAAACAAAGAGTGCTGTCGCAGAAGATAAAATACTAAACACAAACATAGTAATTAAGATCTCTTACATTTCCATTACCAACTGAGATAAGATCATTACTCTCCTTCATTAGTCGCACACTAGATTTTCCAGCACCTGTCTCGCCGTCCTGCGCGGCTTTAAAGTCATCTACTTCAGCAACCTCCCTAGGCTCAACAAAGTGAGGTGGTTTCCATGTATTTACATTGACAGAAATGTTCACTATTTTCCGTGAACTGTTTGCTGCTGCAGCAGGTTGATCCCGATCTTTATCCCCTGTTATGCGCATGTCATTATTCTTAGCTACCCTATATTGCACCATCAATGAATCCCCGCCCTTATTTCCAGCAGATGTGGCACTCTGAGAGACATCCGTGATTTTACTGCCCATAACATTGACATCATCATAACCTTCATTATCGGAAGTAGAATCAGAAGCTAATCCAGTGTCGCTTTCCAGCACAGCCATATTCCCAGCATATTGTCCACTGTAATCACTTCCTTTACGGTACATCAATAAGCTTTGCTCTGGAATTTGATTAACATTGTCAGATTCTCCATCTTCCATGGCGACTTCCCTATATTGCCGGTTATGATTTTCTGATAGGCCCATTCCACGACCAAGTCGATCAAACACACTTCCTGAGGATTTAAATTTTGTTACATCTTCAGCCGCTTCCGCTACTGCTTTAATTACAGTTGCCATTGAACTTGGGATTCTCGCAATTGATTGTATCCTCCTAGGACGATCAACTAATGATGAGTCTCCAGTTGATGTAGAAACCACCGAACGAAGACGCTTCAACGTGGGCTCAGTGGACATACTAGATGGCCTTGAAGTTCCCACTGCATCTCTTACAGCAAATTGAAGGAGCCGCCGAGGGGCATTAATGGTTGCTTGAGACACTGCCTCCTAAAAATATCAATAAGTTAATACATTAGAGTTTGACCAAGAAAAAAAATCTGGTGATATTAATTATATATATATTCATTCAGAACAGTGCCTGATGCAGATACGTCCAGAGAAGAGAGAGATAGATTAAAATTGTACAGACCAAGTGGCAGGAAAGAGCTCAATAAGCATCAGAGAGTTTAACAACCTATTCACTAGATAACATTCGGTTACTACTTAAATGAGAAGCATGAAAAGTTAGAGAGAAAGGGATTAGAAAGCAAGACTTGGCAGAGTGCTCTGACAGTAGGACATACACAAAGAGAGACAGGATTTCAAGTTCTATTTCTTAACATATAACCAGCACTATTCATTCCAATATTATGGCATGCTTAAGTTTCGCATAAGATACACTACACTATATGATACAGCATAGAATATTCATCATTTGGTTGCAAAATATGATAAATGCATTAAATGTACCACCTAAGAAAGGTATTGATTAATTCTCACTCATACTCTGAACACACAAAAAGACAGACATCAATAAAGCTTACATTGTAGTTCTTAGTAGCCTAAAAAGATATATCCCTGAAAACTCATTCTGTACATAGGTTACCACATGTCCCATCAGCAGAACCCATAAATACTAATAAGCCATAGTCATCCAGATGTAACAAATATAATATGACCACTATATTATCAAAGAGTGGAGTTCACACATCATAGTACAAAGCAAACAGAGGATGAATCAATTAACATCACATATGATGCTTGTTGTTATAAGTTTTAAGTGGGATATACAGAAAAATTGAGTTTTTGTGTTTACGGAGCCACTTTAAACAACATTTCAGTGAATAATAAAAGATGGGGGGAAGATCTATCCAAACCTTTGAATACTGTGGCTCATCAGGTCGACTTCTTTTCCTGTGAACCCGGGATTGTGGAGAAACCGATCTTCTTCCACGACCAACTTTGCGGTGTGTTTTTTCCTCTACATGGACATTGTCAACTTCGGAGCTTCGAAGAGGTGGGGGTTCAGCTGCATCCCTAATTAGTCCTTTCCATTCCCTATTATGACGACTTCTAGACAGCTTATTAGACTTTGTTCTTTCAGATTCAGAATCCAAGTGATGCGAATGACTTCTTTCAAAAGGATCCTCGGATGCAGGTTTTGTTTGGGCAGCAACTAACATGTTAGATTCATTCGGTTCTACATACAGATCCAAGTTTGAAGACAGATGATCCCACAGCCTATTAAATCAGATGCATAACATTATCAGTGACCATGATAAATTTGAGTTCAGTTGCTAATGAATTTCTACAACCTAAATATAATCCATATACTGTTGGTCTAAGAAGCATTACCAAGATACAAATGAATGACTGTCATCTCCTAGGAAAACATTCAACTCATTCCTTGCTTCTTCTTTTTGCCTGCCATTTCGCAATAAGACAATAACGTATTCCTGCCATTGCAAATTGCAATTAGTACAAAGGACTTCTCTAACAATATCACAACATTCTAAAAACTACGGACAACGATATGTAAAGTTCTTCCAAGAAAGGGCACAATATCTAAATATCTAATATATAAAGGAAATCACAACTATTAGAAGCTTTCAAATTCTATGGTCCATCAATTTCAACTTAATAATCAAATCACCTTTATAAAATAACAGAAAAGATGAATTGAAAAACAACTAAGTAACAGAGTAAAATGAGCATCAATCAACATATATACAAGTTATATTAGCTGCAATCAAAACTATGTAGTATTGAGTAAGTTACTAGCGCAAAACTATGTAGCACGATCAAATAGCATGTCACATTTGGTTTAGCACGATCAAAGCTCATCTTAGACATCCACATTAACACGAAACTTCTCAAATCACAGAACAATTTTTTTTGTATCTCAAGTGTTTGTGGTATTGTATGTGAACCAATGCAGAAAGTAATAATGTAGTGTTTGGATAAGAAATTTTGGTTTGGGAATGAGATTCGCATCGATGGTGTTTGGATAAGAACTCACTCATTCCCATTGTCATTTCCATTCTCTTGCTCATGAACAATTTGATCTTCACCTAAGGTGGATGGAATGGGATTATCGTTCTCATTTCTTCACTATTTTATATCACGACTTAAACTTTAAAAATTCATAACTTCGAACTAGTATGTCCGATTGAGATAAAAAATAATAATTCCATGCAACTTTTTGGGAGGAACGTTATTATGAGCTCAATTTTTCAAAATAATGCTTATTTATATTTTAAAAATCTGAAAAAAAAGAACATAAAATTAAAATAAAATAAAAAATCATAATTTTTTATCAAATGTCTGGTTGGCGTGATTTTTATGTAAATGGTCATGATGAGTACAATTACTGACACAAAATAACACACGCTCATGAGCAATTCTAAATACTTTAATGCCGAATACTGACTTGTATATTTTGTCGGTAATGTTTTGTCAATCTTAAATGACAAATAGTTTATTTTTCCATAATTATTTAAATATTTTTAAAGGTGTGAATAATTTTTATTTTTGTTAACCAATAATAACAATTCTCACACTTTAATTGATCGAAACAACATTGAATGAGAATGGCAATAGGAATGGAGGGAATGCCTAAAGGTAATTTTCAACTCTTACAATATGTCTTATATTTTTTCACAGATGAGGAATTGGATCAAAAATCAAGATGACCTAGTGGTAAGAGTCTAATCTATGAATGCTCCACTTAGCACTGGTAGATACTAATAAGAGTACAGCAGGTCTTTAGGGGGTAATACCAACACAGATAAATCATTTATGCAACTGTCATGTGAAATTAGACATGTAATTTCAGATATAATGTAGTTCTACCTTGAAATCATCACTAGGATAATTATATACCAAGTTAACGTTTTAGCAGGTCCGGAAAACACCTCTTATTGGTTTTAGTTATCAGAGTCCAGATTGGACAATGTACAATTCGGCAAGCAAAATCCATGGGGAAAATGGCACACTCCTTCAGTGCATTGTTGTTGACAGCATAACTAATAATTTTTTTTTATCAATTACAAGTGATAGAAAATGGCAAACTCCTACAGTGCATTGTTGTTGACAACATAACTTATAGTTTTTTTCTCAATTACAAGTGATAACCTCTCTGTAAACGACCAATTTTAATCTTTTCGGTTCCCTTGCCTATAAAAAGGGGGAACAGGAATAGAGTTATGAGGACGTCAAACAAAAACCCTAAAACTAAAACCTAAATAAAACCCTGATAAGGGTATAATAAGAAGGAACTCACTGTGCAAAAAACAACACAAAATAAGAACAAAGTAGCTCGAACTAAATACTAATCAATGCATCTTAACATCACAAGCAATGGAACAGCAAAATCAAACCAATTGTGCGGATGAAAGAACATATTCCAACACCCAATAAAATAAAATGTACATAAACAAGATTTCCTAGGTAATGTGATCCATCCATACATAACAGTTGATCATGAAGCAATCAATATAAATAGATGGATACCAGGAAAAGACATATCCAAACCAAATAACCAAGCTTGAACAAAAGTTCCACTCCAAAACCCATCAATGACATTGTACATAACACAAATTTACTGGATAGACGTAAAAACACAAAACCATACCACAAGTGTGTCGTCGGTGTAATCTCCCATGAACTCCTTGAGCTTATCCATCACTTTCTCCCTCAACTTGGCGGCTCCGTCGCCGGAGAAATTAACTCTGAACGTCCGATCATCAGATCCATCCACACTTCCCATCTCCAGTCCCTCGCTCTAAAACCCCAATTCCCCAAACCCACCGCCAATAATCTAAAACTAAACAAAACCTCCTCAAAGTCGCAATCTTCCACGAGCCCTAGCCCTAAGAATGGCCGATTTCTATAAATCAAGAAACAAGTGAACCTTGCGTGAAGAATGCGGAGAGACGAAGACGATTGCCGGAGATTTTGTCGAAAAAGTAACGGAAAGAGTTGAGGGGAAGGTTTTGGGTTTCATGAGGAAACCCTGGAAATTTGACGTCGTCTGAGAGAGATTGGGGATGAGAAAGAGAAAGCGAAGAGGCGGAGATTATATATATGGGTTAATTTTGTTGTAAATGTTCACATTTTATACCCACTTAAGCCAATTAGCCCAAATGGGTAAGAAAATATATTTTCACTCCTATTCTTGCATTGGTATTGTTCTTTCCATTTCCAACCACTACAAAAACAAGTTCAAGGTGTGTTTGTTTGGCAACTTTTATTTTTGTTTTTTTATAAGGGCAAATTAGTGTGATAAAGACTAACTTTATTTGGAGATAAGGTTGAATCAGAGTGAGTCGGATTTTGTTGTTTTCGAGAAAGTTGAAAATGTCGTTCATACGTTAGGTTTCTGGACACCATTTTCCGAGTTGGAGTAACATATGTGACATTTAACCCCTCGGTTCCTCTATTAGAGAAATGGTTAAATAAGAGTGGGTTGGATTTTGCAATTTTTGAAGAGAAAAAAAAAATTATTACCGCCCATTATTGTAGATGTTCACATTTTATACCCACTTAAGCCTTTTAGCCCAAAGGGGTAAGAAAATATATTTTCACTCCTATTCTTGCATTTGCATGGTTCTTTCTATTTCCAACCACTACATAAACAAGTTTACTTGGGGAGGAGGTATGTTTGTTTGGCAACTTTTATTTTTTTTTTATAAGGGCATAGTGCGATAAAGACTAACTTTATTGAATATGAGATTGAATCAGGATGAGTCGGATTTTGCAATTTTCAAAAAAATGGATAATATTGTTCATACGTTAGGTTTGAGGACAGCAGTTTTTGAGTTGGGGTAACGTCATGTGTCATTTTAACCCCTTCTTTTTCGATGAAAATTTTCTATTGGAGAAAAGGTTAAGTAAGAGTGAGTCGGATTTTGTAGTTTTCAAAAAAGTGGATAGTACCGTTCATACGTTATGTTTTTAGAATCTAGATTGTTTTCTCGTGTTGGGCTAAGGTTGACATTTCAACTGCTCTTTTTTTAGATGAAATGTCTCTATTGCCCTTAAATGTTCAAATATGAATGTCATTTGTTTATCTTGTAATTGTAATTGTTGAGTGAAATATATTGAAGTATTACATAGAAAAGGGAAAGTTTACATTTTCAAAATGTTTATTTTCTCGGATAAAATTTATTAAGGGCATTCGATACATAGGAAAGTGGAGAAAAAATACAAATGCATGAAAAGTGAATATTATGTTTAAATCAAAGTTGCAAAAGGTAGGTAAAGGGTTGAGAAATTGAGGACCCCATCCATTTAAATTAAACTAGTTTTTTTGCTGAAAAGTGAATATTATGTTTAAATCAGTCCAAATGCAATTTTTTTATTTTTTATTATTCTTGTAACTTGTTGGAGCCTGGAAGGTTGAGTCAATGCTTCTGAAGAAGGCATTCATTCGGGAATTAACCATTCGAATAAGTATGGTCAATACTAATAATCAAATGTACCGATGAGGATAGCATAATCGAGATCCATTCAGACAATTTACCGAAAAGATATGTACTTTTATTCAAACACGTTGAAGTGAACAATATGGTCGAGGATAAGGCAACTTTCTCGGTATCTAGCCAAAAGTTAAAATAGGTGCATCAAATAAGCTCATCTTGCTCATAACTTATCTCATGAATAGGTCGTTGGAGCAAGCTAAGTACATGGAGATAATTTTGATATAACAATTGTAAATTGTGTAGAAAAATTAAGGGAAATTATATAAGGACCCCCTAACCTTGACACCTCCAACACTAGGCACTTCGGAACTTTTTTTTTTTGCACCTTTAGACTACATTTATCTTTTCTTCGATAATTATGTCAATCATTTGTAACAGAAAAACTCATTAATTGTACCATGTGTCGAGCACATGTTCAATTTTTTATATACATGGCATAAATGCCCAAATTAGTTTTTAGAAAAATTACATAAGGTCCCCCTAACTTTGACACCTCCAACACTAGGCACCCATGAGCTTTTTTTGTATGGTTGAATGTTTTGAAGATTCTGATATGTTCTTCAACAATTTATGTCAAAAACTGCAAAATTTGCCGAAAAATTCAAAGTATTTTTTCAAATTTAATTTGGGTTCGTTGATTCAATTAATCAATTTATGAATATAAACATATCAATATTTGAGATTCATCAAATACAACACCAAAATTTGATATTCATCAAAAATTCAAATTTCTTTAACTTGTGAACACAAATGCATCACCAAGAATGATGCTAGATCCGAGATCGGCGATGTCAAATTCTGCCACTTTGAGTTCAGATCTACCCACATCGAGACTTATAAATATTGAAACAACAATACTATATCCGACCATGCTG
>JAYMTF010004115.1:0-13816 GCA_036897485.1 Pelargonium nanum | reverse complement strand
CGGATTTGGCGGGGGGTGGTTTGATGGGTGGGGAAGAAGAGGAATGAAGAAATTAGGGTTAGGGTTTTTTGTGTTTTTGGGGGTTTGTGGTTTGGTTCTGCTGTTGTTTGGTCGAGGATCGGAGAGTGATCTGCTTTGGATGGCTTGGGGGGTTTCTGCAATTGGGGCTGTTTTGGTGAAGATCTGGTCTCGGTGGTTCAAAATTTGCGTTCTGGGATTGTGTTGTTTCGGTGGTTTGGTGGTTTTGGGGATGAGGAAGGAGGATCAGCAAAAATGGGTTGAGAGGATTAGGGTTTGGTCTCCGGTAATGGAGGTTGTTCTTGGAAGAAAAAGTAGAAGAAGAAGATCTTGGTAGGAGACAACCCAATGTTGAAAATTTTACAAATTTGTGTTCAGATTCGTTGATTAGTGAAATGATTTTGTTCAATTTTAGCTTCGAGAAAATGGATGTTTCGTGTTTTTGCTTGATTTTGATTATGTCTTCAAGGTGTTTGATGAAATGCCTCAACGAAAATGGTGTTTGCTTGGATTGGTAATTTTGATTGCAGTACATTGCAGATTCCGATTTCCGAATACGTGGGCATCCAAAATCTCGATATGAATGACCAATTTCATCCGATCATGTTCGTAAAATTCAGATATTTTTGGATGGGATCGAGTTCAAATTCTTTATCGATCAAAGTCTGAATTGGCACCTCTGCAAGGCACACGAACAAACTTGATTGCTATTTTGCACTTGTGCAAGTGCTTATTTTTATTTACTAAAAATTATCGTACATTTATCAATTAATTTATAAACATCGATGCGAAGAAGATATAAAATAAATTCTACAAAAAAAATTGTCTTTTAACATATTTTTATACATTCGTGAAAGTGCACATAAAACATATGTTTCCTAATTTTCAATATAAGTGTTTTGACTAGTAATAAAACATGTACGCTACAATATATGTTCACAACATTAAGCAAAAAAGGCTATCAAACATTTGATTAAATAACAATTACAATTTGTTTTTTTGTGAATAATAGTACTACACATATTGTGTAGATCAACGAAATTCGACATACCGATCAATTAGAAGACACAAAAACTCGAACTTTGAGTCAAATTTTCGAAGTTAGGATTGAAATTATCTAACCCGAACCCGTCTGGCTCCACTACTCCCTTGTCTTTCAACAAAGCTACATGCTTTGAGTAAATAACATTGGCAACAATACATACCAAATGGGACATGTCATGGTTTCTTTATATCCTTCAACAACTTTATGTCCCAAATGGTCCTATATTTGTTTACTCTATCACTCACTGCATGCATCATTGCCTTTAAAATTTTGAGCACATACATGAAGTTCCTGAAAACAATAATATAAATGAAAAAAGAGAACTGAAATAAACAAAAAAAAAAGAGAGAGAGAGGAAAAATTGAACCAAGTCTAGTTTCTATGATAATAAAAAAAATATATTTTTCACCTTTTCATCCACCAGGTGCAGCCCGGATCCGACAACCGGAATCAGGTTCTTATGATAGAAGGACCAAAATTCCGTTACAATATACCGTAACATTTATCGATCTGCAAAATATTTGAGCACATATACGAAGAGAAGAAGTATTAGATATTTTTCTAAAGAGATACGAGAATTTAAGTCAATTTTTTAATTAATTTTGTCAGTTTAAATTGGATTTTAAGAGGCGCTCCGCATTTACAAATTTATTAGAGTGAGTATAATTGTATGAAATTATAATTTTATATGTGACATTTTGTATTTTACAAATCCCCAAAATAAAAATAATAAAATGATAATATTTACGACGAATGGAAAAAATGATTATCTGACAAATAGTTATACACTAAGACTCAACCAAACCAATAAAGAGAAGAGATTTTGTGACTTTGTTGAGACTCTTTACTCTCTACAACGGAAAACGAAAATCGAAATAAAATTAAACAAAATTCATACCCGGAAAGCTCCTCACCGCCGCTTTGGTGAATGATGTGTTTTGGTAGATTACTAATATGATCTTATTTTTAAAACCATGCCCATCTTCTTCCTCGATTTTCTTTTTCTTTTTCTTTTTCATGACTTTCATGGTGGAAGAAAATATGGCTATCTACCCCCAAAATTATAATTTCCTCATCTACACACAACGATGTGCAGATTTATTTGTATATACAAATATCCGAACAATGATACATATTTATACAACAGTCGAGGAATGAAACAGCGGTAGAGCGCACATTGTTTTGAAGCAGTGTACATTGTTTTTAAAAGCGGTTTTTTAAACAAAAATTGATTTTAAAAGTTACTCAAAATGAAACAATAATGCTTCTAGAAGCATCAAATTCGAATTTAAGGGGCGTTCGTAAACATTTAATCCAATTATGTACTTATTTCACTATATTTTCCTTAAATGAAGATCCGTCGAATGAATTACATAATCAAAATTGTTTCTCAACTTCTTTTTCTCATTATTCTTTCCAATCATACCGAATAAGATTCGAATTCTATTGTAACCGAAAAAGTCACAAATAAAACATGAGGAATAACGTGTAAAGACCGTTCAAAACAGAGAAAATGTATAACGTGTAGAGGAAGATCATCTCAACGAAAAGCACAAATCACAAGCACAAGTCAAAATTTTGTGAGATTTGATGTGTGTATATGTAACAGAAAAAGTCACAAATGAGACTTGAGACATAACGTGTAAAGGCCCGTTTGAAACCGAGAAAATAGTAACGTATAACTTGTCGAGGAGGACCATCTCAACCAAAAAAGTCGCAAGTGTGACTTGAGGTATAACGTTTAAAAGCCCGCTTGAATAGGAAAAGTGTGCCTTTAGGCACAGAAGGATCATCTCAATTAAAAGTAAAGTCTTGGTTCGTTTGTTTCATATGTCTATAGAGATGAAATATTTGTAAACAACAGTTGTTAAAATCTTGTGTTCAAGAGTGAAACAACAAGTTCATCCCCTTCAAAATCCAAAACATCTAAACCAAAACTTTAAATTAAGAATTGAAAGCTCAATATCCCACAAGATTTGTAGGAAACTAGATTAGGAGAATTAAGAAATCTATCAAATAATCCCTTCCATTCATAAATTATCCAAAATTTTGCATATAATTTGACTCAACAAAGCCATAAATCCACATTTTAAAAAAATGTTGCACAAATTTTGATTGTTTTTTCTGTTTTAACCAACAAACCACATATTTGTGAGAGCCTCTTCTCTGTGGTGCCTTCAAAAACAGAGACTCCACCACAAATAATGGAGTGACTTTCATATCAAGATTCAAGAACCATACAGATTATGCTAAAAGAGCTGAGGTTGCAAATCATCGTCTCTTGACGACACCTTCGAGAATTCCATCGATGCCAAAATAACCAGAATATTGCTGGTGATCAACTGCGCCCGGTAGGTAGAACGTGATGGAGAAGTGCCCGGGTGGGCACAAGTTCTGGGTTTGCATTTCGAAGATCATCGAGTTCTTGCACACGATTTTCTCACCCGTCATGGTGATTCCTTTTATCACAACTTTTCCATCGGGCTCTATTTCACAGCTGAAGTCCTCTGGAATAGAAACAAACTAAATGGTCAGACCAATGGTATATAATTTTGCTATATCGGTTAACAAAAACAGGAACTTGAACAATGGTGTGAAATATGTTTTAGAATACGGAACACACCAATTTAAGCGAATGTGCTTTGTTTCAATAAATGATATTACGAACAAAATGCAGACTCCAACTAGCTGACACCTAAATTTTTGGTTGTTTTGTTCCACTTCTCAATGACTTTATGTCCTAGCAAGAACTGGCAATCCATGTCGTAACACGAAACACGACACGCACCCGTCATGAAATTAGCGTGCTCGGCCTCACACATTTTTTAATTGTGTCGTGTTCGTGTTAGACCTCAAAAACATGCACGCACGATTAATTAATCGTGTCGTGACACGCCCAACACGCCCACTTAAGGGTATAATTGTAAATTATTCCTAATAACGTGCCAAACATGTTGGGTCGTGCCGTGCCAAATGTGTTGGATAGTGTTGTGTCAAACGTGTTGGTTCTATTGGAGAGTGTGTTGGTTCTATTGTAGAGAGTGTGTTGAGTCGTGTCGTGTTCGTGTTTTGTGTTCATAAACATGTCGTGTTGGGTCGTGTTGCACACAAGCAACCTTTAGCACAACATGAACCCGACACGCTCGCACAGATTGCCAACTCTAGTCCTACCAAAGCTCTATTTGCTGAAAAACAAATGAGGGTTAAAATGAAGCTTACTTTCTCTAGCCACTCCTGGAAGAGAGACGCGAAAGAGGTACGAATCCTCAGACTCTCCGATGTCTAATAGACCAATAGCTGGTCCCATCTTTCCAAGAGCCGCGCTACCAGTAAGCGCAATCCCATTGTGGGTGGCGGCTACAAGAGTATCCCACTCTCTTTTAGTTGAGTGAGGAGGCATGTATATCAGTGCTGGGCTAACTTTATCAGCAGCCTCAGAGTCCCTTCTGGTCGGCACTGAAGTTCCGTGGCTTTGAGTCATTGCTGGGCCAATATATGGTGCACTATTCAAAGGTGCTACTGCAAATACCTGAGGCTGAGGATTTGCAGGTTCTGATGCGTTCTCACTTTGACCCGTTCGTCCAGAGAATTGGGAGAACCTAAATACACATCACAGTTAGTTGATATGATACATTAGAAACCGCATGAAATGAAAGCATTAAAAAAAGTCACAAACTATGGATTAGATCGTATTTCCCTTCCCAGATAACCTGCTACTTATTTTTTGCTTGAACTTGATGAGTAGCGGTCTATTCTAACAATGATAAGAGTTCAAACTATAGTCCGTCAATACAATAAGCCTTTCAAAGATCTCCTTAGTTCACATCGACAGTGCTCAATCAGAACAAAGGTAGGTAAAACTGCTAAATAGTAAAGTAAATTTACTCAGTTATAACTGAACTCTTGATATTTTCTACATATCAAATCGGGATTGTAGAACCGTAAAGAAGTTATAGATTCTATAATCTATTTATACGATGAGTGCAGCTCTAACCAAATAACAAATGAACAGAGAGTTTACAGTTTAAGAACCAAACCATTACCACAAGAGCAAACCAACATCAGCAAACACAACCAGAATTCAAAACAACATAGAAAAAATTGCGCATATCAATAATCAATTGGGGGGGAACAAATCGGTAAAAGAGGTTAGAAAGTTAAAGACCGAAATATCAGCATAATCTAAGAAGACACTACACCAAACAACCCCCATCCCCATCCCAAAAAGAGATTGAGAAAGGAAATTAAAATATGCAGTTTCTCACCAAAATTAAAGAATGGCCTTTTAGCGCAGCGCTGCCAATTCTGACTGCTAAATAACTAATCTGATATATGAATCTCAACGCGATCTTCTTAGATGTATTGTCTTTGAATTGAACCCCAGAACTCCCCTAAAGGATACGTTATTTATAGGAAAAGCCATGTAGTTGTGCACATGGAACATGGATGCATAGATGCTTTCTAAGCCCAAAAGTCAAATGAAATTTGTAACCGCATACATTAAAGGCGGATGCATAGATGCCTTCTAGAGCCAAATTGTAAAAATATCAATTTAGTAACGGCATACATTCACTGCATCATTTCTAAATTACTTATTTCTCCCTTGCATGATTTTAACATTTTCAACAAAAGGCCATAAGTGACGGTTTTTGGAATAAAGGTGTACAAAAAATGATAGGAACATTTCTAAGAGATTTTTGGTTTATTTAAGTTGATTTCTTATTGTTGCTCTTCCAATGCACATGAAACAGGGTTTCAAGGACACAATGTCATCCATGTAGTATCTATAAATTTAATTTCTGGTAACCAAAAACATTTAGAGCTTGTTTGGTAACACTACTATTAAACTGGAAGGAGATAGAACTAATTGTATGAAAAAAGAGGTTACATTAAGGTAAGACATAACTGAAGGAGCGTGATAAAAAGTACATTGGAAAAAAACACAATCGAAAAAGGTGCAAATTTTTGAAATGACAAAAACGGACATTGGAATTAAAAATGATTTAGTGTTAAGCTAATTGGTTGGGCCAACTAACTTATTGGGCTAAACTTTAAGATTTTATTTGTAAAGCCTACTGAACTCAAACCAATTAGCTTCATTTTGACAACATCTTTCTATAAACATTTCTCATTGACCAACAATACAGTTTCTCATAGGTCAACCTGATGTGTCATATTTGATAAATAGGCTCAACGCCTCAACCACATATATGAACAAGTCGACCGAACCAAAGAACATTCAACATTTCAGCCATGAATGAACATCAAATCTTCACATAAACACTTTAAATCATCCGTACACATCATAAACAATTTCACTTAAACATAGCATCATTATTGCATTAAAAAAATAAAAATAAAAATAAAAACTAGAATGTACTTCACAAAACACAACTCAAACGAAGGAGGGTGTTACTTTTCACAACCAAAAACATACCCTAAATTGCAGCCATTATGGCTGATAGTGATGGCAAAATAGGAAGCTAAAAATAACATCCACTCTCTCTCCACCTTTCTCCATCTTCTTCCAAGCTGCAGGAGCAGCCCAACTCCGGCTGAAAATACCAACTTCAAGGAGCTGGGAAGGAGCTCTAGCTTGAAGGAGGCATTTTGCCAAACATAGTGCTCCTTAAAGTTTCATAAATATTCGAGGTGGCAGCTCCTGGAACTTGGTTGTAGTGTCACCAAACAAGCACTAATTGATTACAGTATGATTTCTTATTTCGTGGTATGGACAAACTTCCAACATATATACTTATCTTGTTTTCAATGATGGTAGGAGACAGAGAGGGAGAGAGAGAGAGAGAAGAGTTGTTATATGACATATTTTGAAGCACAAATGACAGAAAATGAATTATATAAGGTTCGTACTTGGATAAGTAGAATGATTTGCAAATAGATACTAACCCTATCCCACAACTAGTGCTATCACTCTACCCACCATATTCTAAAGCAAAAATGACCACAAGGATTCTACAATGATTGCCGATTTAAAAAAAAATGCTCACCCTATCCTACAATAAGTGCCATCACTTTACCCACCCATGAATTTATGGGGCTAAAAAATACACATATCATGAATTGATGACCAGTAATGAAGTCTAAAAACTGCACTTCTGGTGTATCAAATAATCATCCTAAAGTTTAAGGAAAACAATACACATTAACACCAATTGGATAATATGAAGAATGTGGGTATTACAAGAACGTAAATAAACTTAATGCATCAATTATTCAGACATGAAATGTAAGATGCATTAAAATGGAAAGACGAATCTTTGCGATGCTGGTGGAGAATGAACTGTTGGTGCAATTTCCAAAAACTACAAAAGTATTAATTATAGACAGATGGAATCACTACAGCACCGCACCCTAATTTTAGAAAAGCTATTAATATGATAAAAAACTAACCGCAACAAGACATCAAGCAGTTCATAACAAGAAACCCCTCCGAAAAAAATAGCAAACATGCGGACGAAGCAAAAGAAAACGATGACAAACATAGTGTTATACCCAAATAAGACGACAGATCAGACCTAAAACAGAGTTCTTGTTCCCAGCAATCAACACTGCATCATCATAATAATTATAACAAAGAAATCGACAAGATAGATCATCATGTCAGTTCCTTTTCCATCCGTTACACAAGACAAGGACATCGGATATCATAGATCACTCCCGGTTAAAGGAACACAATTCAAGAAGCTCAACCTTGTCATAACTAAGCACTTAATAACTTGAAATCAAGTTTTCTCACCCATCAGAGAATCATACAAAAGCAATATGGAAACCAAAAAAGTACTACCTCAACTCCTCCAATCAAAATTGAAATTTTAGCACAAAACCTAACTTTGGTCCCTCCAAATTTTCAAGGTACTCACAAGGCAAGACATTACATTGAATGATTACAATAAAGTTCCAATCTTTTTGCTGCCACTTCAATGGCACACATTAGATTTTCCAAAAAAATGCAATTTTTCCTCGGTTCCTTTATAGGGTTTTTGGTATTCGAAATCTCAATACCATTCTCAGACAAGGATAACAGCAAAATTGGCACATAACATATATTTTTGGTACGATTTCTGATACTTTTAACAACATGATTTGACTCTAAAAACATAATAAGAAGTCAACTATTCAAGGAATTGGGCAAAATGTGTAGGAATTTACCTAGATGGAGAACTCATTGAAGTAGCTGGGAGAGATGGACTCAGTGAGTTGCTACGATGAGCTTTTTGGAGGTTCTCTGATGCTGGAAGCTTCGAGTGTGTGTGAGTGAGGCAGTGACCGACCAACAACAAAAAGATGCAGTGACGCAACCTAGTTCCTCGTACTTTGTATGTTTTTATAGGAGAAAACATTGGGTTTAAATGTTCAGGTGTTCGATGAACCACGGTGTTACTGTGGAAATTTCAATAATATTATATTTTAGGGTTAATTAGTTTTGTCTTCTGCAGTGAAAAATATTTTGGATCTAGCTCATGGCCTCAAAATCATACGTTTTGACTCATAAAATTGCAATATTTTTTATTTAGGACCCTTGAACCGGTTGTAGCAGGTTGATTACTGTCACGTCACTTGTCTCCTCCACGTGAGCTGTCACATCACTTGATAGCCACCGCAAACTGACACAACATGGAGATAATAAGTGAAATGTTGTGTTTCAATAAGGACTCTGCGGGTGATGTGGCAGCTGACGTGGAGGGACTGGTGAAGTGACGGTCGTCAAATCGCTACAACTGGTTCAAAAGACCTAAATCAAAAAAATTGAAACTTTAAGAATCAAAACTATATAATTTTGAAATCATAAGTTAAATCAATAATTTTTTTCAGGAAGACAAAACTAATTAATCCTTTATTTTATTTTTATTCTTTCAGTTTCTAAGCTTAAATACTAAACTTAACCGGCTCAAAGTCCCAATTTTTTATTGCCCTTTGCCACTGGTGAGATTCCTCTCCTCGACCTTCCATAACTCTCTATGATCTTGCTGTCTTGCATGTACGTTTGTAATTCTTAGGTGTTTTGATTACCGGTCTTTGGTGTTGGGTTGTCATGATTTTCAGAGTACTGAAATGGGTTTTTGTTTGAATTTCATGGTGTGAAAAAGTGGTGTGTGATCTCATCTGGGTCTGTTCTGCTTTTGACTCTTAATAATGGGTTTCTCTTACTTGATCTGAACTAGTGTTAAAAATGTGATTTTGGGATTTGAGTTTTCAACACAGAGGTAGTACCTTTAGGTTATATTCAAGGGCCATCTTGGTTTTATGTAATTGCATGTACATTTGGTTGCATCTTGCATGCTTGATGGTTTGTTTTCTTTAATGGGTTTTGTTTGATTTGTTTAGCAATTGTCTGTGATGGGTTCTACACTTCTAATGTCTGACCTGCTTTCTTGTTTGTTTGAGGAACTTGAGGTTTGGCATTCATTCATTGTTTGAGTGATGGCTAAATTTCCTTCTTACCTACCTGTGTTCCCTCTTTTTGCTGGGCTTGTTCTGTTAATTCTACTGTATTTTGTGTTTCCATGCCTGTTTTCAGAACAACAACAAATTTGTTTCAGATATTGGCTTACTGTTTCCATTTTTTCCGGATTTTGAATTATCAGAAATCATCCATATGATCATTAATTTGTAGCCTGATCTCCAGTCCACTGAGTGAAACAAGTTCACATGTGGATTGACTAGTCACCTAGCATCATATATGCAGTCTTTCTTCTTAGGTGTCATCCTACAAACCAACAACACTATTTGATCATAGGCTATGTTTTTATTGCTGCCAATACTGGTCCTGGGTTTGTTTTTAGCCATCCATGTGCAAAGGAGTAAGTTTTTGGTTGGGTAGTCACTTCACTATCGCTTACTTGCTTACTTACATGGACTCCGCATTCTCTAGTGTGTCACTTAAATTGTGACGGGGTAGGCTAATCATTGCACATTTACTGGCTGTGGCGAACCACCTAGGTATGCATCCAGTTGCCGGAAACAATCCTAGTTTAGGTTGCTGCGGAGATGAGGCGAGCAATGTTGAGAATTCTACTGTACACAGATACGGGAATTTCTCCATCAATCATTGAACTCTAATAGTTTCCTCGTCATAATTTTTGTTTTCCATGTGTAGCAATACAATGCCAACGATAGAAACATATGTGCTTCTCAAAGTTATCTATAGTATTTTTGTCTTTCTTCCTTCACAAACATCCAATTCTTTTTGTGCGTTTCATACGCTGAATACATTTCACTTGCAGCATTACAGATTAGATGCTTCACTGTATCTTTTCATTTTCCTTTCTTAGATCTGCACAAAGATAAGCGCAGAGTTTATGTTAACTTCGCAGCTGTACCTACATTGAGACAATTATCAAACTTCCCAAATCTATTGTTTGATTTATCTCCTTCCAATTAATAGCTCTAAAATTTAGAGATAATTTACCATTTTACCTTTTTCTTTGAGAAGTTGTGTTACTAGCTGTTACAAGATCATGCTATTGTTAGGTGATCAATAGATAATAGATTCCCGGTGATCATCTAATTGGTTCCCACATGGAAACAGCTGAAATAGAGCGGATATTGTACTATATATTTGCTCTTAGGAAGGCCGATCATTTCTTCATAATGAATGTGCCTTCTCTTCTCAGGTTCTTTGAATCCACTCTCCTTACCCAAGGATACAACTCCATCAACTACCCTCAGTTTCTTAGGTGTCATTCGTGTTCGAAAATCAGTATGAGATAATTGAGAACATTGTGTTTCATAACAACCCATAAACACTTTTCACTCAGCCTGAGAATATTCTAAAGTTTAAGAAGCTAACCGAGCTGCCGGATTTGCTTTTAGGCTGCATAGTACAATTTGAAACTGAATCTAATGGAGTGTTGCCTTTTCTCAGGTTGACACCTGGATCCCAGGAAACAAGATGTGTAGATGACATCATGGGCTTTGAGGATTCGCAGCCAAATTCTCGCGCATTGACACCTGTCGGTAACCTTCCATATAACGGTTCACCTCTGATGTATGGTTATTTGAAATCCTCGCCAAATGAAGATGACGTAAATGGCGAGGAAAAAGTTGGACCTGCAATGATCTTTCTCCCTTCCCATCCGACAAAGAGCGAATGGTCTGAAATAGTTGCTGCCACCAAAAGTGGGTTTGCATTGACGGGAACTGCAGTGATGGGGCATGTCGGACCAGTAATAGGAGGTATGGACATTGGAGAATGTGAAGACGCCTACCTGTTCCGCGTGTCTCTTCCAGGAGTGAAGAGAGATGAGAGTAAGTTTCTCTCATCGCTTTGAACTTCTCTAATTGTTGATCCCATTTGCAATTTCTCTTTTTAAATTTGAGACGTCCTCGTATTGATAGAACTATCGGTCATGATGGTCACAGGGGAATTTAGTTGTGAAGTTGAAAATGATGGCAAAGTTCTGATACGAGGAGTTACAACGACTGGCGAGAAAACAGTGTACAGGTATTCCCAAGTGTTTGAGATGCAGTCGCAAAACCTTTGTCCACCCGGGCACTTCTCCATCTCGTTTCAGCTACCTGGTCCGGTGGATCCGCAGCAATTTTCCGGTAGTTTTGGCACCGATGGTGTTCTGGAGGGAATGGTAATGAAAGGGAGGCATGGACAATAGACCTGATCACTGCACTTTTAGCTGCAAAATTGTCCAGAAGAGTTTAGAATCTGTTTTTGCTTTGGTTTGAGCTCCAACTTCCATGTATGGTCTGACCTATTTCTGTTTTTCTTCTTTTCCAACTTTGCATTATCTACATATACAATGTTTGAAAATGACAATTTTCTGATGGCTTCTATGTATGCTTAGTGTCGATGATGTTCATGATTCTTGATGCCACTGCTTTAACCTTTAACCTCAGCTGAAAAATGCATTGCTTCCAAATAGTTAGTGTTTTTACAATAACCATCAACGGGCAAGTAGTTTAAGGTGCTCGCTTCTCTTGAGATCTCAAGTTCGAGTCTCTGTTGTTATGCTTGCTGATAAAAAGAGTTCAATTGTCACGGACCGGGAGAACCGACCCTGTGGCGGTGCCCTAAACTCTTGCATCTAGAGAGAGGGGTCAGCCTTATTCACAGGCATTAAACACAGTAAACACATATTACATCACTAATCAGCATTTGAATCACAAGTTCAGGAGTTATGTCACACGGCGAAAACTACCCATGGGCGTCTAGGGATTGTTCCTACTGATATGTAATTTAAAAGACTATTTCTTGGGTGAAACCAAAAGTAAATTCTACAATGCAGACTTCAGAGTGCATATCATTGACAAGACTTTTTCTAGCTAAATCAGCTAGGTAGTGTTTGTGATTCGCATCGAAGGGCCGTGCTAGCAGATAAATATGCATTGTATGAGTCGACATAATCATAATAAGTCAAAAATCGTGTCATAATAAGTCAAAAATCGTGTTAGGATATTGCTATAATTCTCTTCTTCCACTCACTTATCCCAAGTGTGTTGTGCATGTTTCACAGGTCCAACGCAAACATGATTATTAAACGTGTAGAGCCCAAATTCACTTAAAGCATATATATCATGTCTTGTGCTCGTGTTCTGTGTCACAAATAGCCAGCATTACAACTAGGGCATGAATTGAAGAGAGAGAAAAGGAAAGAGGACAAACAAACATAATGAGAAGAGGAAGGAAATATCAGGGTTTTTCTTCTAATCAATAGTACAAGACAGAAGCATCACTATCATGTAAACTTTATATTTATACATCTTACTAGAAATCAGAAAAATGAACATCAAAGAAAGATAAAACATGGATTGGTGAAGATTAACTACTATTTTCAAGCATGTCCCTTATACAAATCTGCTTGTCCTAACATCTTGACAGCAAAAGTCATCTCCTCCAATTCTGTTGACAGTCAGACGATCTCCTTTTTCTTTAACTTCTGGAATCCAATATAGAATATCAGCAAAAGAAGCCATAAAACCAAGTACGATATCATGAAAAGACACGACATTCGACAACTATCTCTTTCAGATCCAAGAATTTAGGAGGGCAAGAGAAAGCAAGTGTCAACAAATGGTGAAGTGTATTAGAAAGGTTAAACCAAACTAAAAAAAAGGGCAGAGGACTAGTTGTTCATCACATCACAAGATCAAGATAAAAGTTCCGCACGATTTATTTTCTAACAGTACCTATTCCAATCCTACAGTAAGATTTATACTGCAAACGTGCCGAGGAGTGACGAAGTATTAAAACAATGATGACACAGTCAATGGTCGTATTCATAATACTTAAATATTTATATCAACTGCTGAGGAATGATTAATCAGTAATATATTAAACATGATCAAAATTAGTATAGTAGATGATGAAAACAAGGTACCCAACAAAGATCAGGTTGAGAACCATAAAACCCGGTTATCTAAACCAACTTCATCAAATATATACCAGGCGGAAGAGAGAGAGAGAGAGACGATAACCAATGCACTAGCAAGTATATACCATACTGCTCCATATTTATATATTCAAATGAAAAACTGTAGAGGACATTAAAAAGAAGCTCGAGTTTTTTCTCCACTTACAAGTTGCAGCCACTAATGATCGGTGGACGATCGCTGCTGTTGCTCAGGTGCCTGTGGCCACATCTGTTGAGCCATGTAAGGGTGAGACTGTTGGCCATACATAGCTGGGTCCATCACAGGCTTACCCATGATCATCCCAGGAGTTCCTATCTGAGGTGAATGTTGAGCAGGCATGTAGATGTAAGGGAGAGAATCAGCAGG
>JAYMTF010004114.1:0-13817 GCA_036897485.1 Pelargonium nanum | reverse complement strand
AGTGTATGTATACGACACATTTAAAAATTTCAGCATAATCAGATTCATATTGAGTTCGTGTTCACTAATTCAACACGTTAAGTTATCAAATTGTGTTCGTGTCAAATTTCAAGTGTCCGCGAGTTTGAATCCAAATTACCGCCTCTATGTAAATGTAATGTTATATTGCATCTTATTATTATATAATTTATAACATAAATAAAAATTAGATGGTTGCCGCGGTTTTGGCGATGCAAAGTTAAATTAATTTTAAATTGATAAATAAAAACAATTATGCATAACAAATACTTTGTGAGACATAAAAAAGTAAAAATGTGTAGTGGAAAAATGAAAACTCAAAAAAACTATTTTCTATTTTCAAGCTATTTTGGAAAATTGTTTTCCATTTTTCTGTTTTCTGTTTTTCAAATGGAAAATTGTGCAACAAAACGAGTTTTCCAGTTTTCAGAAAACAGTTTTCCCGAAAAACTGGAGTAAATATTTCACAACTAAACAGACCCTAATCGTCCTCTCCTCCATGTCGCTAAGTGAAAGTTTCTTTATGCTAAGAATGGATTTGATCGATACTGGCGAGTATGGTGTCACTACCAAATTGTCCATAACCATGAACCCAACTGGCCCTCTAACATAATCTCCCAACTTTCCAGTATCATTTCCAAAACCGTCTTTTCGCAGCTTTGGATTTATAAATGTCCTACTCAATACACCAGCAACAAAGCTCACATCATTTGCTTCTACTGGAAAGAGATGATTCTTGCAGTTGAAGTATGGAGCAACCTTTGGTCTGAGAAACATGTTCTTATGATTTTATGAGATGGAGTACTGAGAGTTCAATGCTTGTAGGCTCGTGTACAAATTATCAATGCTTCGAACGCGGGACTTTCCATTCAAGACATGCAACATTTGTCCCAAGGGAATGGTGAGGAGGCTGAACAAGAAGTCAATGAAATCTTATTGAGCTTCAACAAACAGAACCTCTTTGTTTGACTTTTTCATCATCACCTTGACTTTCATCTTCTCAACTTCTTGATCTTGCTCTGGTGAATGAACCTTCTCCAAATGCAGATCTTTTGCCGTATTTGTTCCTGGAAAGTCTCTCTCAGACAAATAGATCTGACAATGGAGTTGTTTAGAGGATCAGCCACTTGAACATCTCCAAACACTACGCATATTCAAACAAAGTGCCAGTAAGTTACAAATTGCAAAGAGAATATTTTGAGTTGATGAAAATGTAAAATTGGGTTCTGAATGGATACACATATAAACCTTACCTGATGGGGCAAGTGGATTAAGACAACCATCAATGGGGCAAGTGGTTTAAGACGCTTGCAACTCATAAGGTCTCAGGTTCGAGCCTCGGTTGTAACGTTTGCTTATAATAAAACAAATTTCACAATCTTTTCCTCAATCACATTCATGTCATTGATGCTACGATTGTTGAGTAGTTCAATGACGTTTCCAGGATGCATTACATGAAGATCATCAAAGATGAGAAACTTGTAGGGTTTAATGACAAAAGCCTCATCTTTTGTTGATCCAAACCTCAAGAGAAGTAAGCGCCTTAAGCCACTTGCCCCGTTGATGGTTGTTCATTAGGCTCAGTATCATCATCTATGTTGATCTTGAGTTTTGGACACCCTTTTCCCAATGAACTTCTTGGCCTCATCAGTAGCATATCTTTACACACCTCTGTGCAGAAATGTTCACTATCAAGATTCACAACACTTTCATACAGAGTTGTGAAGCAGCCTACTGCCTTGCTAATGAGCCTAACAATAGTTCCCAATGGTAATGTCAAGAAACTAAAGAGGCAATCCACAAATTCAACATTTGCCTCAGCAAAAAGAACCTTTTTTCTCTCCGTGTCAACCACAAGCTTAAGCTGCACTTGCTCTTCTGTTTCTGTTTCAGCCATAGAAGAGACCATCATGATATGGAAGATTAAGAATGAGAAGTTGGTTAAAAAAGAAGAGTAAAATTAATATTGTAGTAGTACTACCTCCGTTTCAATTTAAATGTCATTTTAGAGTCTAATTTTTGTTTTAAAATAAATGTCACTTTCTACTTTTAACAAACATTTACACATGATTTTCATATAATGTCTTTTGTCATAATGACTTAATTTTATGTGGAAGATGAAAAGTTTTTAATATTAAAGCTGAATAAATATATTAGTAATGGACTAACAATGATGAGTTTTATGTCTTTATTTAAGGGTAAGAAAGTCATTTAACATATTTTCTTTTATTGATGAAAATCTCTAAAACGACATTTAATTTGAAACGAGAGCAGTATTAGATTATCTTGGGAATGTGTTTCTTGATTCTGCAACCAAATGGTTGCTTCTGTGTTTTTTTTTTTTTCATTTTCAAGCAAAGCTTGCGATCTCAAGATCATGACTTTTCGTTGATTGGTGTGTCCCTTCTTCTCATGCAACATAAATTGTGTGACTGTACCTTATCTACTTAAAGCCTGTTTTTTTTTTTCTCATAGTGGACACATATTTTAGTATGTTCATTGTTATTTCCTTCTAAATGTTTATCACATCTTAAGTGCTTGTTTGGTGAGTTTAAGGAAAACAAGTTTAATTTATAGATGTATCATTCTCTTTCCATTTTAAAACTCATTTTATGTGGATTCATAATTCCTACTATTGTATTAAAAAATTGCATTTTTATTTTAAATTATTTAAACAAAGGTGGAACCCTCTGTTCACCCTATTCAATGTATCTAACCTCCATTGCTCTACCTGCAACATCAAACAAACTTAAAATTTAAGCAACACATTATTGTGTCACATTGATTCTACATTTCCATAACATCATGGATCAAGTCAAATAAAACTAAAGCTAGTCAAATCATTTCATTTTATCGTGTCTAGTTTTCACTTTTGCCTCTTAATTGTCATTGTTAATCAAGACTGTTTCATTTTTCAAAGATGGTCGTCGGCTACAGTACTCTTTCAATGAAGTTCCTAGAGAATGACAAGGTTATCTTGTACGGATACATGCCAGCAATAGTCTATAAAATGTTAGTTGACATGCTTGATGAACAAAATGATAATATATCCGAAATCACGTTCGCATGCATGGAGTCGATCGAACCACATCCTGAGGTGCTTTGACTAAGTTTTTCTGAGGAAAGACAATCAAAAACATCCTACTCACTTGTAGGGACATTATAAGGTTAGTGTACTAAGATGTTTTGTTAATAGTGTTTGTAGATTTGATAACAAGCTTTGATCATTACTCTGCAAATAAAAAAAGATTTTTTTCGCTTTATACTATGGGATTTCTAAACGGGCCCGCGCACTTCCAGTTGACACTTTTACGCTATTTTACCACATTTTCTTCTTTCTTTTTTGCTACATGTATATCTTGTTAATTATTTATATGCTCTTGTTGTTGTTGTCGTAAAACTAAGGATTAAAGGTCACGTAGGTCCTTGAACTTTCAAAAAGTCACCGATTTAGTTCCTAAACTTTGTAAAAGCCAGTTAGGTCTCTGAACTTTGAGTTTTGGGGTTAATTTAGTCTCCGCCGTCAGATGGTGTTAACTTTCAGTTAGTTATGTTGACATGGACGTTGATGTGGCATTTAAACTGTTTTTTTAATTTTTTAATTACACAAGTAGTGCTTACATTGCAATTTTAAAAAATTATACCTAAAAATTGAATTCAAAATGACACATGTCATTGTACTACTGGTTCTAAAAATTTATTATTATTATTATCTTATATTGTATTTTTACAATTTACCTTCAGTCTCATAATATTTTTACTAATCTACCCTCCATCATTGCTAAAATACCCACACTGACCTTACATCATCAAATGCAAACCTAGCCACCCTTTCATCTTCCTCTATCTTCATCGTTCTCCAACGCAGAGCCAAACCAATAATAGCAACGACAACAGCCGCTAGCACAGATCAGGTCGAGCAGTAGCAACAACCACAAACGCAGTTCAAGCCGAGCAACAGTTGTCGGAGAAAATACCTCTTACCAGCGTCACATTCTCTCTTTACCCTATCTTTTGGCCATATTTGTCAAAATATTATGTACCCTTTGAATATTGCGACTCTAAAAACTCCAGATTGAAATTTTATGGAGGTTTTGTTGGTGTTGGCAGATCTGATAGATTGAACAATTAGGATTCTGAAAAACAAAAATGTCATTAGGTGATTTTGTTTAGGTGTTCCGATTGATTGGATAAGTTTTGTTTGTCAATAACAATAAATTTGATATTGGTGAAAAAAAAAAGTAATAATTGGAAGTCAAAATCCTTTGGCACTTGCAAAAGCTCTCAAAAATCCTGTGGAGTTGGATGGGTTAAGAAAGTCACAGGTTCGTGATAGTGTTGATGTTGTGCATTATCTTGTTTGGTTGGATAACCAGATGTAGGATGTTTATGGATCTTCTGATTATATTTTATGGAAGGAGAAACACAAAAGAGAAAAAAAATTCCGAAAGTGATAAACTGAAGGGTAATATAGTAAAGTAAAATATAAACAAATACTAATTTTTGAAGACCAATAGCACAATGGCAAGTGTCATTTTGACTTCAATTTTTAGGTATAATTTATTAAAATTGCCATGTAAGCACCACTTGTGTAATTAAAAAATTATTTTAAATGTCACATCAATGTCCATGTCAGCATAACTAACTAAAAGTTAACACCATCTAACGGCGGGACTAAATTAACCCCAAAACTCAAAGTTTAGAGACCTAACTGGCTTTTACAAAGTTTAGGGACTAAATCGGTGACTTTTTGAAAGTTCAGGGACCTACGTGACCTTTAATCCTTTTTTTTAAGACAGATGAAAAAGAATTACTTCAGGTAAAATTTAAATTTAAAGTTACCACCAAGCGCATGGGTTAACTGGTAAGAAGTTGTTCAAACTTAACCTGAGGTCTCGAGTTCGAGTCTCATGTAAAAATGTGCATCAATGTAATATTTGTAACCACATCAATACAGTTTGTAACTGGTTTTTCATATCAAAAAAGCGTGTCAATAAGAATTTGTAATCAAAACAATTATAATTTGTAACTAAGGCGCACATTTACATTGGTAACCACATCAATACACTTTGTAACTGGTTTTTAAAACTCCAGTCGTGCTTGTAACTACTATGTTTTCATATCAAAAAAGCGGGTCAATAAAAATTTGTAATCAAAACAATTATAATTTGTAACTAAGGTGCACATGTACCGCACATGAAATAAACACACATGCGCCAATTCCCTTCGGAAGAATGTAAGTTTATCTAAATACAACTAGGAAAAATGTGAATGTGTGAATGGACAAAAAGTCAAAAATAAACATTGCAATACAAAAAATAATTTGTTTGATCTGACGTGCGTAAAATATGAATTTGGGTTGCGTTTAAATAGTTAAACCCTATATACAAATCATATCATCTCAATGGGCTACATTCCTCAAAAATTTCCCGTTGTGTTCTCCTCGAAGCTCTCTCCAACGATCCTTCTCCTAGAACTAAATTCCACACTTTGATAAAATTCAAACTCCATGTAGAGTTAGAAGACCCAAAAGATCGTATGGACCACTCAATCCAATTTGTAATAGAAGCTCTCAGAGCCAATCAGCCAACTTAAGCATAGTTATAAGACGAGCTTTGAGGTCGTATTTGATCGCATGGATATAAGGATGGATTGTATTTTGTTTCATAATAGAGCCAGTCTTCCCTAGTAGTTTTAATATCTCGCTCTTTCTTCCTTTATTGGAGCAAGGGTTTGGGTTATATTGTCAGTATTTGGACTACTTAAAATTAGGGTTACGGAACATCACATTGAGTATCAAAACCTTTGCCAAAAACAAGATTCTTTAACTATAAATATTTAGAAGATCATTTACATCAAAAAGAAGAACAGATCACAAGAATGTAAACCGAACCAAGACCGCAACCTCAATTGGACGCGACAATGCAAATGAGTATCGCTTGAAGAGGAAACTACTGATGCTACATAAAATTAAAGAATTAAAAACAACAAATGAGAACACCGACATGTGGTGCACGGGCGCCACGCCAATCCCTCACCCAAAGATTAAACGGTCAACCAAAATGGACCCCCGAGACTCCAAGAGTCCTATAAACTTTCCCAAGGCGTCCCTTCGGAATTGCTACCAAGATTGGGCACCCATATATAAACTTACTTCCGAAGTTGAGCGCCTAAAGCGCACACCCGAAGTGGAGCGCTCGTTAATACAGAGCTACGCCGCAGCTACAGAACTCTTATATACTTGCTCCCAAAGCACGTGCACGTAACTACGAAACTCACCTAATGATCAAGAGACTTGCAGGGTCCTACAAACACCACCCCTTATGAATCGTGCCAACACTTTCGTGACCAGCACATGACCCGCTAAGTCAGCAAAATAATTAAATTAATAATAATTTTTTAATACATTTTAAATTACACGTCAGAACACTTAACAGAAAAACTATCAAAATTATCATTTTAGATTCATATTTGAAAGTTAAAAGGACTATTTTATAGGTAAAAAAGTTTAGAGACCAAATTAGGTCTTAATGAACCAAATCAGGTCTTCTACTGAAATAAAATAAATGGTCTCATTCAACCACAAAGTCATGAATGTCATAACATAAAATAGTGAACAAATGAGCATGAGAATTTCATTCCAACCATCTAGCAAATCCACTAGTGTAAGTAGAATTATTGCATTACATAATAAGATAGATTAGCACAATCAACTTTATTTCCTTCAACCCAACAAACACTCTCATGTCCATCTCATGATCTAGCGCTAAAATAAGTTTCAACAATATGATTGACGATGAACATTTAAATGCTGCTACTAGCTCTTGCGTGACCTTTCATGTGCTGAAATAGATCCTTATATTTGAAAGGTGACCCAATGTATAAGACTCGTTCATTTACTCATTCTCACCTTAGATTTTGGCACAGAGGATGAAATGATGATACAATCTTTTCTGCAAGTTCTCGAATTTAGAAAAGTAAGTCAGTTCATAATACAAAACGAAGATATGTTAATTAGTACCATCCATATAGTTTTGAAAAAATTTGTACTAACGACATTAACAATAAAGTTACAACTCTTTGGGATCAAGCTCGTATTCTCCTCCTCTACTCTATCGTTCTTTACTGTGATAATTTAGTACTCTCCAGTCTTAAAATGAGTGTCATGTTTCACTTGAATTTTGTGTCCTCTTTCATTTTTAGGAAGCTAGTTATACATAAATTGTCAATAGTATCCTTATAATAAGTCAATATCCTTTTAACACATGATACAAGAGTAAATATATCACATTAACTAACTTCTTAAACTTTTTTCAAAATAAAAATAAAGACACTCATTTTGGGACGGTGTGAGTATTTCTTTTTTTAAGTTAGTCATACATGAATTACCAGTAATATTCTTACAATAAGCTAGTTGGTTTTTCTTAAGTTTGTTATACAATACATGTGTAAGGAAAGAAAGAGACTTTAAATCTTTAATCTTATATTCGACTGGAGCTACCCTAGTACTTTTGGCTTGAGTAACATCTTTTCTAATCTTATTCTTCCTGTGTTACCACAAATTCATTGTTTTGATCAAACACCATAAACCAATTGAACATTCTCATCTCCCCTACCCCATAAAGTAACAACTCTCTTTCAAGCTTCATCTAATATGTTGGTGCAACAAAAAGTTGGCTCAAATAAAAGGTTTATATAATTACCTTGTCGAATGGAGTAAAGAGATGGCCAAGAGAGTCCTTGGTATGGGGATCGTCCCATTCCAGTTGGCTCCACCACGAATCTATTCCCTCTATCAGTCTGATGGTATCGTTTGCAACATTTTGGCTACCAAGGGGTAGCTTCCTGAGTTGATGACAATCAAACACCACAATTTCCTCCAGATATGGCCATGCTTCTATTCGGCTGGACTTGCAGACTGTCCTCAATTTGGGAAGGCAGTACATGTGAATTATCCGTAGATTAGGAGCAACCACAACAGAGTCGCATAAAACCTTAACCTCAGCATGTCTTGTAGCATATGGAAACAACTCTTCCAATTCATAACAATGGCTTAACCTAATTTCTTGAAGGTTTTCAAGCAGTAAATCATCACCAAAAGAGAGCAAGAATTTCATTGCTTTACAGCCATCCACAGTAAGAAATTTAAGCTTAGAGAATCTGAGCCCAAGAACAGCAAATAGTTCTGAAATGCTCTCTATGTGATTGAGGTTGCTGAGATTTAATAGCTCCAAATTAGGAAGTAGGTCAAATTGGCCACAATATGCTTGTCCTGAGGTAGAACCTCCCCTGGCTTGACTGAGGTAGCAAGAACCAATGTAGAGTGACTTCAAAGCATAAAAGTCTGCACTAGTTTTATTAAGTGCCAAGTTTTGTAGCATTTGGTCCAAACCTCCACATTCAAACAATTTGAGACAATTTGCGTCAGTACTACTTAACAAATACTCGGTTCTTTCATCTTCTGAAGGGTTAATACCAATCATGTATACGCCCCTCGAGCTTGATACTCCGCCAAATACATATTTGTGCAACTTTACACCGATGGATATAACAAATGCGGTTAATCTACTAATCCAAGTAAGATTTACTGTCGAGCTGAGAGTTATCTTGCACTTAAGTCCAATGTATAAGACCTTTAGTCTATTGAGACTTTCAAGCTCTTCCAAATACGCCTCTCCATCTTCTACCTCTGCCCTCATCCCCCACATGTATTTACTACATTTCATATCTAGGACCTCCAAAGAAAACAACATTGACAACACTCCACTCGGAATGTTTTCTAAGCCTCGAGTCAAAGATAGATGTAGTTCCCTTAGTTTTCTCAAGTTTTGCATCCCCCTTGGCAATACTCTGATATTATTGTCAGACAAATCAAGCACTTGGATTCTTTCCAGTGTTTCCCAGCCTGATGCGGGTAGTTCTTTGAGATTGGTGCAACGCCGTAAAAGAAGTGTTCTGAGGTTCAAAAGTTGCACAATTGAAGTAGGCAACACTGGGATTCTTGAGCCACTCACACTTAACACCCTCAATGCTGGAAATCCTTGTATGAATTCCTCTGAAACTATCTCTAGGTATTTGTTACCTTGTAGAAATAAGGTGGACGCCTTGGAGCATTCCATCTTGTAGCTACAATGTACTAGACTGTTGTTCATGAAAGAAACCCTTTTTAAAGACCCACTAAATTCGACTTCTGAAAGTAGAGTCAATCCAATTCCTGCTCGAACTAGGGATTTACATCCCTCATTTTCAAAGGATGCAATCCATATAGCAACATCACGAACTACATCATGCATTTTAACTGACTCCCCTCGCTCACCATTCTCCAATAAACAAGCATCCTTTAGATTTTGTATCAAAGCATTTCCCCGGTTAACTGAACGCTTGTAATCCAACTGTTCGTCTATCAAGCCTTCCCCCACCCAACATTGCACAAGCTCGCTTATTTCTATAGAGAAGTCTTCGGGATACAGACAACAATACAAGAAACAAGATTTGATATTGTTACCTTGTAATTTGTCATAACTCCATTTCAATGGCTTAAATACCTCCTCCTCAACATCCTCGATTGAAGGCACCGACCTCTGCAACTCGCTCAAAGCATCATCCCACAACTGAATCGATTCTTTTCCCCTCATAGCTGCTCCCACAACGACGATGGCCAAAGGCAAGCCATTACATTGTCTCGCAACTTCTTCTGCAACAGGTTTGACACATTCTAAGTCGACCACTCCTCCAACAGTTGCACTAAACAATTGCCAAGCTTCTTTACCATCCATGACATCTACTTTAACTTGTTCGTCTGTCTTCATCTGCACACAAACTCGTAGGGATCGAGAAGTCAATACAATTCTACAACCCGTATGAACTTCAGGTTGTGGGATGCCCAAACGGTCCAAGTCAACAGCTTGCCAAACATCATCCAAGATGAGAAGAAATTTTGCTTCCTTCTGAAGCCTCTCATGAAGTCGAATAGCCATACTATCTTCATTGCTTTCTTTCACGGCCAACTCCAATCTCTCTGCAATTTGTATTTGGACTCTTTTCCTGTCAAAATCTTTGGACACCGTAACCCATATCACCATGCCAAAAAGATGTGTAGAGCCACCAGACTTGAGCTTGTTGTTGAGATTCTTTACCAGAGTGGTCTTGCCTACCCCACCCATACCCCAAATACCAATCCTCTGTACTTCATCACGATTCAACAGCTCCAAAATTTTGGTCAAATTTTGTGACATAGCTGGTTGGTCTTCAACTAAAGCTGTGGGGATGTACTCAACCATTCGTGCTTGATGACTGGTGGAGGCAACTCTTTGAACTGGGTAACCATCAACACCAATCAGTCTTTCAACCTCCCGGACAGTCTTGCTTACTTTGTTGCTTAAACGACAGTTAAGGAAACACCCAGAGACAGTTGTATTGTCTGGTGGGATACCAGGTTGTAACATCGGATCTGCTACAAGCATAATCTCTTCAACCTGTCTAAGCCACTCTTTCACTTGAGGTGTTGGTAAGTTTCCAACTCTATCTTCTGCTTCAAGCTCTAAATTCACATGGTCTTGCAGATCTCTCAAACTCCTCAATTTCTGTTGCAGAACATCGAGATTTGATCGTAGCTTGAAAAAATTCTTGGTGTTATGGTAAATAAGGTTGCCACAGTCCACCAAGGCAGACACAAGTGAAGCTACTGCACTTACCACCTCCATGGCACAAAATATGGTGGAAAGGCGAAGAAGAAGAAGTAGAATAAGATTTCAAAGGCAAGAGCTAGCAAAGTAGAGACCAGAAAAATAAAATAAAACACAGAAGATTCAAACAAACATAAGACAATAAAATAGTAGTAAGTTGAGGAGGTTAGGTGAGAGGATTAAGACTTTGCAACAATTTCATTAACAATTTGCAACTATTTCAATTTCTCATGGTTAGTATATACAAAATGTCTATTCATAATTAAAATTAAAGTCAACAAACATCATTTCCACTGATCCAAAGAATTTCAGCAAGAAACTTTAACGAAACTTCACAAATAATCGATGTGAAAGGAATCAGCACACTCTAGGGAAGACAAGAAGAAACAGGAAACCAATACAAGCAAACAACAAAGCTTTAGACAGAACCAATTCTAATACCATATTAAGTTTACAATTCCAAAAATTTAAGCTTTTAGGTGAAACTTACTATTAGGGTATGAAACAATCTCAAACTATGCACATATGAATTTCTAATATCAACCTACAGAATAATAGACAATGGCAATTTTGGTGCTCAAGAAATGCAAGAACCAGTTCACTAATCACAAACTTAATCAAAATTCAAAAGTTTCGGGGCAAAACTGGTTGACAAAAGTAGCATGTTCATACATTAAAATGTGAACCTAATATGTTTGTAATAAAATAGGTTCTGTTCATATATGAAAGTCCCAAATACTAACATGGACTAAACAATCTATAAACAAAATCAATGACATGTAGAATATATAATCTTTTGGATGGCCTCATGATATTTGTAAAAACAAAGTTAATAAAATGAGAGCAAAACCATACACAATGTTTGTTTGCTCTCAAAGAAGAAAATACTTTCTGTTTCTCTTTGTTACTTGTCAAAATAATGAAAAAATGGGCGACTAAGAGCTTCTAACAGTCCTATTACTAACCCCGGTTCATTTTCCATGTGGGTTCGTAGTTGGGTTATATGGTTCTTTTAGCTTTCACAATAAAGTTCTTTTTGGAATACTTTGCTTTCTCTTTCTCTACGTTGTTTTGTGAGTAAACTAGAGTTTTCGTACTGTTGATTTTCAGAGCGGCAGTGATCTCTTAAATTTACAAATAACAAATTCGTTAAAACAGCGAGCTCTTGCTTTGATATCAAGTTAACGTGTTGTTAGGTTTTGCATACTTGCGATGGCTTAGATTAGCGTTGGTATTTTATATTAGTACATGCGCAGTGTAGCAGTAGGCGGTTGTAGAGATGAAGAATGTTGCTTGGATTGTGGTTCTTTGGTCAAAACCTGCTTTAAGTGCATTGTACATGGGTGTTATCTGCGATTAACCCATGTATAAATAATGTCACGCTCAATATTTTTGTGACATATATAAGTATACTTTTTTTTTCCTTATTACGCCAAGTAGATAAAATCTCTCATTTTTAACCTTTTGTAACAATTAACAATTCGAATATTAGAAAACATTCCTAATTTAATTACCAAACAATAACACTTCTACGAGTGTTTATATTCATTTTTTTACCATATAGATTCCTAACTTAATTTTTATTTCTATATCTATTTTTAACCAATTTATCACACAATCAGCCACCAGCCACCGTATACGGAAACTATTTTAAAACAAATGAGTATAAAATAAATACGAAGTACACTTAATTGAGCTTAGAAGTCTCTTCAAAAAAAAAATTGAGCTTAGAAGTACTACTCTTTTGAAGTCTACTTGTTCTCCTAAAATTAATTGGTTTTAGCTTCAAATCATTTTCAAATTGCAAGATTCAGAAACAAGACGGGAAACAAACTGTAAAATCCATAATAACAACAAAACTTGGTCATAAAAAAAAGTTGGAACTTGGAATTACAAAAGTAATAAAATCTAACTTTCATAAACCTTAAGCCTTCTCCTTGGAGGCAGTAGCAGCAGCTTGACCATGGAGACGACTTGTTCTTCTGGCAGCAATGAGACCAACCTTTTGTCCGGGTGGAGCATCGCGGCGAACAGTAGTGGCATACCAATATGTGGATGGTTACCACCACCATGGGGATGCTCAACTGGATTCATGGCCACATCACGAACCTTATGCCAGCAGTTACGCTTGACGCGGTACTTGTGATAGCCATTACCAGCCTTGAAATGACATCTTATTCAAATGAGAAGTAAAAGGACCATGAAATGAAAAGTAAACGCAAAAACAGGCTTGATATAGGATTGAAGGAAGAGTAAGATATATGGAATTTATAGAGAGCTTATCCGCTAGTCAAATGTTTATCATTTTTTCCAACAAAAGTATCACATAAGAGCAAAAAAATTAAGAGGCGACAATTAGGCTGGCACCTCATATTTAAGTACATAGCATGCATGTACCGATTAACGATCTTTGCATTTGTAGGGCATAAGGGTTCAGTATTAGATGATACACACATTAACTTCCTTATCCCTCTATTACACATTTCTTGGCACCAGACTTGCAGGACAAAAGGGTTTAAAGTTAAACTCTACCTAACTAAAAACAACAATGTTATTACATACAAGTTGACGCAACAATATTACTCCCTCCGTCCCAAAATGAGTGTCCACTTTCTTTCCTTCTTCTTCTTTTATAGAGATTAAGGATAAGTTAGTTAGGCTTGGTATTTCCCCCTAGTGACTCTATGTCCTCTTGTTATAACAATCTCAAGATATTCTAACTAAGTTATCTTAGGAATATTGTTGGTAATTTACACATAACTAATTTCTTAAAAAAGAAAGTAGGCACTATGTAACCAAAGTGACTCCTTTTTGGAAAAAAGATGGGTACTTTACTTATGTCAGTTCGAACCTGAAACAGAAAATTTAGAGATAGCGGACACTCAATTTGAGATGGAGGGAATATTAGACAGGTAGGAGTCTCAACCAAAGAGTTAGTAGTTGAGACTTGAGAATCAACCTCAGTTGGATACGGCCGGACGCTATGCGCCCACAAATCCAATGGAATGGGTATGAATGATAAATGACGAGGCGTCATTCTCTAATTGGCTTGGCAGTCATTAACTCGTTAACTAAGATTCTTTTTTTCTCATATTATTACATATAAGTGAAACC
>JAYMTF010004113.1:0-13818 GCA_036897485.1 Pelargonium nanum | reverse complement strand
GTGATTTTTTGTTAGTTTTAACATTTTACACTATTAATACAAAGATAGGGTAGTTAGCTGTCGACTTTTAAAACATAGGGTGGTCATGTGTTTTTTGCCATAAACACAGGGTGGTTTATTGTAATTACCCCTAAATATTAAGTATAAAAGAGACTAAGTGTACACTATCTGCAGTTGTATGCTGAACGAAATGCGTTAATGGATTTATAAGTCGTCTTGCATTTTAATCATCTTTGGTTGTGGGTTGCAGCTCTAAGGCCAGCACCTTATATGGACAGTATTGTAAAGATCTATAGAAGCTTGGACGCGTCCCTTGGAAACATCTTTCAACCCGGTACTTTTGATGTGGTCTTTAATTATATATATGTTTCTATGCTCTATATCTTGTAGTCTAATATCATTATTTGAAGATTATTGATTTGAACGATGGGTTGTTATAGTTGCCTATTGGTCTTTGCAGATGCTGCAAGGGTTTCAGGGCAATGCCCAACTTCACTTGCTCAATTAAAAGCTGTTGTGCCTGCAACAATCGAATTAAATCAGGTTGTGGCACAAACATCACTTGGATGCCCTCCATCAAATGACAATGTTAAGGGTTCAAATGATGATAGCAGTTATAAAGGCAGTGACCATGTAAGATTTCAAGACTTTTTTTTACATCACTTGAAAACATGATTGCTTTTGACCAATGTTCTTTGATGCCCTTTGTTAGTGCCTTTTTAATGCATTTTTTGCATGATGCACGTAGGTTTATATTGCTTTTCCTTATTGTTGGTATATGCATATGAAACAAATTTGAAGATCACCTAGAAAACATTTGGTTGGTGCATTTTTACCCCTTTGGCCACATTGAGCTTTGCTTCGCTTCTCTGATGCTGTATCGAGCTTAGCTTTCACCAAGATCGATTCTATTACATCATACTTTGTTTTCAACGAAGTTTGCGGATGTCTATCTTAAAATCCTCAAGTTTGTGAATTTCACTAGCAAACTATCATAAGGCTATTTCCTTGCTTGTAGGATTAAATGGATTGACAAATTTTCATAAGACCATTTCTCACCTTGTAAGGTGGAGTGAAGTGATGCGCGAGGCGCACTTTAATTTTTCTGTTTATCTAAAGTATTTTTAAACCGTATAATCTAACATATCATATATATACTTCTTAATGTGATATAAAACCAGATAGCGTATATAAATCTGCATTAGAAAAAGAGTTAAAGTTACCATTGATCCCTCAACTATACACTCATATCACGGTTGATCCTCCTACTATTTTTTAAATCATCAATAGTACTCCAACTAAGCATTTTTATTATCGGTGCTCAAAAACGCAATTCTATCCATTTTTGTGAAAAGTCAGTTAGTTGCCGTTAGTTTAATAAAAAAGAGAGCATGTGTTTAGCACATGACTTCATCTTCTTCGTTGAACATCACATTTGCTGCAAATTAAGAAGCTCGAAATAGAGGTTTCTAATTCTTTGTTAAATGAACATACCCCTAATAAATCCATAAATTTGCTTGAATCTATAGTAATAATTAGTTAATATAAAATGAATTCAATACAGATCTCTTTTTTTTTTTTGATAATCAGCAGAATATATTAAGCCTTAGAGAGGAAGATGGAGCAAAATATCCTCCCCAGGAAGAAGTTTCAAACAGATCTCTTATTATCATATGTATCGCTTATCATTTATTTTTATACTTATAGTAATTAGTTTGATAGAGAGTGGTAAATTATAATGTAAAGCATGAGAAACTCAATAAATACGGACATAATTTGGTATATTCTAAAATGGAAATTAATCCATGGCTATAATTAATTGCAAGACAAGTATTGTTGTGTATGATATATGAAGATAGCCACAAATTTGAAGATTTTTCTTACACACTGTATCGATGAAAGGTGAAGCTTACTGGAGACAGAATAATCTTGTTGTAACCATAATGATAATGGTGACATCAGTTGCAGTTGCAGTGGCACTGGCAGTAGTATACAATAATATAATTAAGAGATGAATTATGCATTGAAACAAGAACAATTAGTGGTTGTGGTTGCCAAGCTTCAGCTGCAAATGGTGAAATGAGTTCTTAATTTGCAGCAAATGTGACGTTCAATGAAGAAGATGAAGTCATGTGCTAAGTACATGCTCTTTTTTCACTAAAACTAACGGCAACTAACTGACTTTTCACAAAAAATGGATGGAATTGCGTTTTTGTGCACCGATAATAAGAATGTTTAGTTGGAGTACTATTGATGATTTAAAAAATAGTAGGAGGATCAACCGTAATATGAGTGCATAGTTGAGGGGTCAATGGTAACTTTAACCCTTAGAAAAATAAAGAAAAGAAGAAGAATGTGTTATTGGCTGAATCAGACACCGACAACTTGATTTTTTTTGTTTTATTATTTTGGTGCTGGTTCTCTGGTTTGCTGCTAGTTCTTCCTCTTTTTTGAAATTTGAATATATTTTGGTTATGTCGCTGGTGTTAACACTTGACATACCATTGTAATTTTCTTATTTATGGAACCCTAAAATGAAGAGTTTCCATATTAAAAATCCCAATTTACAAGACGTAAATTAATTTTAGTATTGCATATTGGGACTTTGAAATATGGAAAGTCATCATCATAAGTGCCATAGTTATAACCATAAATTGAGACTTCGAAATTTGAAATATGCTTTTCATTCAAAACCATAACCGCCTCAAGTGTGCCCCAGAAAAGTCGCCTCGCCTCAAGAGTTTTGAGGCTTGAGTGTGCGCCTTGCGCCTCAGTTTTTTTCTTTCTTTCTGTTTTTTTTTAAAACACCGCATCAAGTATATATAATAATGTATTTTGTTGTATTAATGGTTATGATAGTGACAATTTAAGGGGTGGGGATTATTGGTCTTTCCTTTAATATATCAAAACTAAGAAATCAGTTCCATTTTGACGATGAGGCTGCTATTGAGTTTTCCTGTAGTGTTTTGAATATGTATGAATTGAATATTGTTGCATAACCTATGTCAACTATCAACATTATCTTTGTATCTCCAGCATTTCTGTGGACTTAATTCCATTCTAGTGTAAAGATACATACTTGGGTAACAATGCAAAACAGGTAAGGCCTATAATGCAAGATCATGAGAGAGATTTCAAGAGGCAAAAGAAAAGTCATGGGTCGGCAGTGATCTTGAATTCTGAATTGCAAATTGAACCTGTGGTATTCTCTGGTGCAGAAGTATCAACAATTTTTGGAGACTTGGTTGGAAGTAACACTATTTGTGGATTTTGCCAGTCTTCCCATCTCTCTGAGGTATTTTTGAACTTCAGTTTTACTTGGACATGCCACATCTAAGTATTGGTTTTGTATGTGTCCTTCATATCTATACATTATGAAGACAAATCCTTCTGGTGTCAATATCTTTGATGTTTTTAATGGGGTTTTCTAGGATACTGGAGAAATGTTACATTATGTATGTGGGAAACCAGTGGTGGGACTCCAAGCGAACAATCCTGATGCCCTTCATGTTCACTCAAAATGCATTGAATGGTATGTATTATAGTCCTTTACTGGTTAGCTATGAATGTGTATCATAAGGATTATTAATTGGTCGGCACTTTTATGCCTCAGCTTAATTAACTTCTGGTGAATGAATGATAAAAATTGAATGTGCAGGGCACCACAGGTGTATTTTGTTGGTGAAACTATTCAGAATTTGGATAAAGAACTTGCAAGGGGTGCAAAGCTTAAATGCTTCAAATGTGGGATTAAGGGTGCAGCTTTGGGCTGTTATGCAAAATCCTGCAGAAGAACATATCATGTTCCATGTGCACTAAAAGCTGATTGCCGGTGGGAAACTGTAAGTTTGCTTGCTTAACTACTAATGTAGCATAAATAGGTTCTATTGTGCTGCCGAAGTTTGTGATATTCTTACTATTTTATAAGGTTTATGTTTTGATGGGGATATTCTTTTTGGTTTCATGTAGGAAAATTATCTTATATTCTGTCCAACTCATTCTAAACTAAAATTTCCAAATGAGAAGAAGTCCAAGTCAAGGAACCAAGCCCTTGATAACCAACCTATGCCAACTCAAATGTATGAACTCTTCTGCATGAGGAAAATGGTATTCTGTAGTGTGAATGGGTAAACTACATGATAAGAAATAATTCGACTTTTTGTAGCATGGCAAATAAATATACTTCTAAATTGAAAATTTGTACTTTCCTAATTATAATAAATAGTTAATATTGGAAAATAAGTAAAACTTATACCCTCTGTAGTTTTGTTGATCAAAAGTATGCTGCGTGATTTCAAACTTTTGTAATACAGAGCATCTGAGAAGGCCAATCTGCAGGGAGGCTTACCCAGTGGGACAAATGGATGGGTTTTTTGTGGATCTGCCTTATCTTCAGCAGAGAAGGTTTGTTCGTTAGTTTATATGTATCTGTACATTGATCACTTGCTTCTTGTTAAACCCTAATGGATTTGAAAGTTATTTTTAAGTCTAGATTTAAGCAGTATGGACCTTATTGAGCCCATGATATCCATTTTCTTCTTTTTTGGGTGGCTTCTACAGCTTCTTATGCTTGAATTTGCAAGAACAAGTGGTGCTATAGTGTCCAAATTCTGGAGACCAGATGTGACACATGTGATTGCAGCTACCGATGCTGATGGTGCATGCACAAGAACATTGAAAGTTCTCTCTGCCATTTTAAATGGGAGATGGGTTCTTAATATCGACTGTAAGCTGTGTTTGGACTTGTCATTTTAAGATGGTTTCCTTCCGATATAAACTAATTTATCTTACCTGTACGAACTTTGTAGGGATTAAAGCATGCATGGAAGCCAAGCATCTAGTTGATGAGGAGCCCTATGAAGTCAACCATGACATCCACGGTTGCTCTAATGGTCCAAAAGCTGGCAGACTAAGGGCTTTAAATAATGTAAGTCTGTCTCACTTCAAAATACATTTTTTGAAAATTCAAAGATGGTTAATTGGTACCATGCTGGTAATCGAGTTTAGGTCCCTTTGTTTTCTAATTGCGATTATTTTTCCTTTTGTTGAATGTGTTATTATTATTGGGCTCGCAGGCACCAAAGCTTTTTGACGGTTTGAAATTTTACTTTTGTGGTGACTTTGTGCCGGGTTACAAGTATGACCTTCAAAAGTTGGTCTCTTGTGGAGGAGGGGATGTATTGAATAGCAAGGAGGATTTGGTGGCAGATGACCAGAGAGCCCCTTCATCTATATTAGTTGTATACAACATTGATCCAACACAAGGATGTAAGTTGGGTGATGAACTTTCAATCCTTTGGGAGAGGTTAAATGAAGCACGGGATTTGGCTGCGAAAACGGGAAGCCAAGTCGTTGGTCATTCGTGGATTTTGGAATCTATCGCTTCGTGCAGTTTGCAGCCCATTAGTTGAAAAAGAATCCTGCAGCCATAAGGTAGGATCCTTACTGGTAGCAATTATATTCACTGTTAGGATGTTTTGAATCATATGATGTACATAAGCTAGCAAAACAAAAAATCTGTGATTCTATGAAAACAATAAGTTGCAATATCAATACATGAGCTTATGGGTCCATTTTCAGATTTAATTGATCCAGTGATCTTGTTCTGTTGTAGCTATTGAATGCTGAGAGATTGAATTTGCAGCTAGCTTAAGCTTAAAAATGTGATTGGCCTATTAGTTTCTTTTCATGCCATTGCTATAACAACACTGAGACTTAGTTTCATATTCATGATGCCTCATTTTCGTGACCCGGCAACGAAGCTTTCTTGGGCGAATCTTCCATCATCTCATCCTCCGATTCTTTGTTCGCTTCCATCACATCGACATTGTAAACATAGAGCTTAGCAATGAGCAAGAAGAAGAGCAAGTTGATGACGCTCAAGACGCCCAGAAATTCATAGTAATAGTCCAAATGAGACACATTCAGATTGTCCAGAATCCACCCTTTGCGCCCATCCCTCTTCGTGTACTCCGAAACTGTCTTGAGAATGAAACTACTCAAGAAGTTCCCGATCCCCAGGCTGCTCGTGAAATACGAGGTTCCAAGGCTCTTCATTCCCGGGGGCGCCTGGTCGTAGAAAAACTCCAACTTCGCCACTTCCAAAAACGTGTCCGCTACGCCCATGAGAGCAAACTGAGGCATCAGCACGAATATGCTGAGCGGAACCATCCCGTCCTTGTCCACAATCCCGTGCTCCGCGGCCACGCTGAGCCTCTTCCTCTCCACGAGGGAAGCAACCAGCATGATGATGACGTGCAACACAAACCCAACCCCCATCCTCTGCAGCAAGGTGAGGCCTCTTGGGTTTTTGGTGCGTCCCCGGAGCATAGGGACCAAGCAGCGGTCGTAGAGGACAAGACTAACGAGCATAAAGATAGTAACGAAAGCCGAGAGGCACGCCGGAGGGATGTCGAAATGAGGACCCATGGATCTGTTGAGAGTGCCACCTTGTTTTACAAAAAGCGTCCCCACCTGAGCCACGGTCGTACTAGGTATAAAAGTAGCCACCAGAATCGGAACCATTTTTATCATTTGCTTTGTTTCCTCCACTTGTGTCACGGGACAAAGCTTCCACGCCGTGCTCGGATCACTCTTCACAGCGGCCTTGTCAAGGAACCTGAGCACGGGCGTGTGGTCTATCCTAAACTTGGCACATTTTGTGTAGTCCTCCAAGCTAAGCTCGTGGAGCTGTTTAGGGTCTTCAGGAACTGGAAGCTTCCAGTTCCTGAAGGCAGCCACAAGAACCTGAGCAATTCTTGTTATAGGACTCCCCGCAGGCGGCTTGTGCCGGTAGAAGCGAGTGCCGAGCAAGAAAACGGTGACGGAGAGGGCGAGTCCGGCGGTGGGGAGGCCGTAGCCGAGGGAATAACCGACGTTTTCTTGAATGTAGATCAAGAATGTGTTGGCGAAGAGGGTGCCGAAGAAAATGCTGAACATCCACCAGTTGAAAAACGACATTTTCTGGATCCTCTCCTTGGGCTCGAAATCGTCGAACTGGTCCGCTCCCATGGTGGATATGTTGGGCTTGGTGCCGCCCGTCCCGACGGCGATGATGTAGAGCGCGCAATAGAAGATGCCGATTTGGAAGGGCGAGGCTCGTTCTCCGCAGTCCTCGTCTTTGATCCCATGCCCGCACGACGGAGGCCTCAGGGCGGGCACCGATACTGCCAGGGTCAATAGGCTCATCCCCTGTTTTGCCAAATATTCATTTACAGTTCATTACAAGAAAAACAATGATCAGTTATAAAATTTTCGGAAAATGATATGTTGTTGACGATCAGCGAAGGTTCTGTTCTTCGCTGACACCCGCAGCTGATAGTAAAATATTTATTTTATTTTATTAATTAATTGGTTAGTTACCATGAGATAGATGCCGGAAGCGAAGACGAAAGTCCAGTAGCGACCAAGATGAGCATCGGCAATGTAAGCGCCAAGAATAGGAGTCATCCAGACAGTACCAGCAAAGTTGGTGACATTGTTTGAGGAAGTGACAGTGCCTTCATGCAGCTTCTTTGTCAAGTAGGTCACCAGATTTGATCCAATCCCATAAAACGCCATCCTCTCAAACACTTCATACCCTGCAATTCCAATTGCAACAATAGCTAGTAAATGTTCATTTCAATATAATTGAAAATGACGAACACTCAGTAGGATAAGTGGTTGATTTCACAAAATCCTTTAAGGTCTCAGTTTCGAACAGTTTCGAGTCTCAATGTTAGAACGCTTACCTACAATGAAGGAACAAGCACCCCATCTCCCAGTTTTGGACCTGAGGATGGGTCTTCCTTTGAGATCAACACTCCCATCTTGTGTGAAATCTTCTGTTCCTTTCTCTTCTATCACCTTCTCCATCTTCTTCTACTTGCATATCATGCCCATCAATGTCTTTTTTATAAGCTTTTTCACAAAGTTAAAAACCATTTTAATTTTCACCATCAATAGCTGCTCTTTAATTTACTCTTTGTACTGGTTTGCACAGAATATCCTATTGCATAGCTCAAATGAGCTAGCTGATGATGACCCAAAGAAAATATTACCCACAAATGTTTTTTGATGGGTTAATTAATACATTATTAACTACAACTCTAGCTATCCAAATCACTCTATTGTCGGTTTGTTTTTCGATTTATGCAATGTTATTGTGAGAGTTTCCTCAGGATCATCGACCCAAAACATAAGCAGCAGTAACATAGATGTAGACAGCTTGGAAGAAGTTGTGAACTACTACTACTACAACTACACATATGTCATGCTGTTTTTAATTGGACATTGGTCCTTTTCGGGAGAAAATGTTTGAAACTACATGATGTTTGAAACTACATGTTGTGTTTTAATATTCTATGTGTCCATGTCGGAGGATTCAGAACAATACTACTGATTCCATATTTGGCAGTCCAATCATAATTTATTAACATGGAAAATGTCTCTCACCTGTTGATGTTATGGTGATTCGCTTGGCAATTACTGCAGAAAGAATCTCTGAATCGGCAAAAAAGGGAATTGCATAAACAAGAGTCTCAAAACATTGCCTGCCTAAATTTTGACTGAATCAAGTGCTGAGTTGTGAGACCAACAAAGCTTGCAGATAAAGACACTACATAACACAATACTAGTGCATAATGAATCCAAGATATATAAAAAAGAAGTAAAAGACCTAATTTGGTCTGAATTTTCATCTTTCGACTCAATTTAGTCTTTGAATTTTCATATTTCGACCCAAAATAGTTCAAAGTCTAGGGACCAAATTGGCTCAGTATTTGAGAGTTCATGAACAATTTTGGATCCAAAATACACTTCAAGTACCAAATTGGGTCGAAACACGAAAGAGCATAGACTAATTTAGATTAAATAAAGTTATAGAACTAAATTAGATCAAAACATGAAAGTTCAGACACTAAATTGGGTCTTCTACCAAAAAAAAAAAAAAAAAACCCCCCAAGAAACTAGAAAGATATTTTAACATTGGGTTAGATCTATCTATCCTTTTCATGAATTGCCAAGCTAACCTCAGCCTCAGGGTGAGAAGAGCAAGCCACCAAAGCTCTTTTCACTGCACTTACTGACATATCTTCCTCAAATTACTCTACTAATTTTCACAACATCACATTATTGCCAGTTATTGATGATGAAGAAATCATCATCAAAATCTTGGCATCCAAGGTATCCATACCAAGTCACTCTTCCAACTGCTCGTTACAGACGTGAGCTCCAACGCATATAGATGTAAAAAGCAACTTCAAACTTAAAACCGACAGAGATTATTAGATAAACCACACTAAATATCATTAACACCCACAATAGGAAAGAAGTTTAACTCATAAAAGCTACTCTAAATCTAGCTTCCAACAGCAGATAGAGGGAAATGCACCAAATTGATAAGCAAACACAACTTCAGGAAAGTGAAGTCAAACGCTACGACTTAATTAAGAGGCAAAACTAATAATAAAATATCATTACTTTGGAGAACTACTAGCTTTCATATACTAGCAGTACAGCAATGCAACTATTGAGATTGAAGCAATCCGACCAGTCTCAGGATCTGTTTGTGGCATGCATAAGTTCCCTCCACCAGGAAAAAATAGGACTGCTTGAGTAAGATTTATGTGAAAGAAACTGAAGCAAACTGCTCACTGCTGCTGACTCTGCCTAGGCTGAGCACCGCCATAGCCACCACCATAGCCACCTGCAGCTTGAGACGGGTCTGACCTCCAGGCTCCATTTGAGTACCCAGAACCATTAGCATCACTATAACCACCACCCATGTAGCCACCACTTCCTTGCTGCTCTCCCCCAGCACCACTGCCAACATTGCCATTTGGCGCACTTCCAACGCGTCCACCGCTAGCTCCATACCCACCGGAATAAGAAGCATCACTTCCCCCGTAATTACCATAACCATAACCTTGATTACCATACCCAGAAGCCCCACTTGGGGATTGACCTACTGGAGCAGAGACAGCACCGCCACCGCCAGAGGCATTCCAAGAAGGTGCAGTTCCATAACCTGCACTTGCACCATATGCTGAAGGGCCATAACCAGAAGGGGATTGATTGCTCCACGTATTTTTCATGGCACCAGGTGCACCACTTCCATAACCAGCATTAGGGGCAGGTGGGTTTCCATAAGCTCCGGCAGGCCCACCAAATCCAGCATTGGCAACACCATAACTGCCATAACCACCATATCCCATTCCGCTATTTGCTGCTCCATAACCATAACCAGGGGCAGCATAGCCAGAATAAGGTGGAAAACCACCAGGAGTAGTTTGAGGCTGCATATATCTATTGCCATCTACTCGGCCATCGAAACTATTTGTACTGGCACCAGAGGCACCATAACCACCTTGATAGCCCCCTCCACGACCCCCACCACCTGGATTCGCGTCTTTAGGGAGGGCTCTTTTTACTTCTACAAGTTTATTATTCAACTCATGGAAGGACTTCTGTACAACTTTATCGACTGCTTCTTCCGTGTCAAATGAGATAAACCCAAAACCACGAGGTCGTTGAGTGTTCTGGTCATACATAATTACTACATCAGTTACATGGCCATAATTTTCAAAATACATACGGAACCCATCTTCTGTCAGGGTAGAAGGCAATCCTCCAACAAATATTTTTTTGGTTTTAATGTTGCTTCCTCCTCCAGAGTTTCTGCCAGCATTAGGATTTCCGGGTCTAGAGGAGCTGTGCTGTTCTTCTCTTGATAAAGCCCTTTTTGCCTCTACCTATGAGGTCAAATAAAAAGTTAAACGGCTGAAAGTGCACATTAATGTGTGAATGAATTGTTATCACAAAAAATTAGAATGAGAACTGCAAATATGAGGGATACATTTTAAAATCACACTAGCAAAATCCAACATGTTAACGTAAACAACAGTTTTGAGCCATCTAAGCAATATAAATATGCGCCCAGAGTCCGGAAGCTTCCAAATTAAGATAGCAAATATGAACGCAACAACTTTTAAATTGGTATATTAAAAATCAAATTGTGTTTCACAATCAATCTCAAAGTAGATAACAAACATCACCTTTTTCCAAAGATCAAGTACTGCCAACTATACTAGTAAAATGTAGACAGAGTTGAAGAGTGCAAGAGAGAACAGATAAAAAAAAGGTAGATATAAGCTATAATGAAGCCCCATTGTTTGATCAATAGGGTTGCCTACCCTCAACAACCTAAACCCTACATTAGCTCGGAAAACACAAGGTATCAACTGGAAAGAGTGATTCAATTTAGCAAACCCAATGTCAACTAATAACAGAGAAAATTAGACACTTAGTGCCACCCTTTCAACATCATTAGAGAATGAAAAAAAAAACTCACAAACACCACAATTCAAGACCAAACAAAACAGAAAACCAGAACAACTGGCCTAACACCAATCAAGAGCAATAAACCAGTAACTCAATATCACTGAAGATGTGCTTTCATTAAGCAAACCCTAACCCTACCTACATTCATCAACACACACTCCAGTCCACCAAAGAACAAAAAAACACTCAGTAACTAAAAAGTAGAAGAACTGAGCAGCAGATGCAGAAAAAAAACATCATTATCGGCGACACAAAAACAAATGCAGATTAAGGAACAGAGTAAATTGCAGAGTGAGATACCGATCGGCCATCGATGGAGTGCTTCTCCTCGACGACGCGATCTAGAACGGAAGGATCGGAGAAGACGACGAAACCGAAACCGCGGGGACGGCCGGTGGTCTTGTCGCGCATGATGACGGCTTGAGAGACATCGCCGTAGGAGCTGAAGTAGTCGGTGAGCTTCTCCTCGGTGGTGTCCCAGGCTATACCGCCGATGAAGAGCTTGCCTTCATCTGAATCCATGGGAGTTGGTGTTGGTAGAAGATTGGGAGAGAGGTTGGCTAGGGTTTGTTCAAACGACGCCGACTGGGCGTCTGTGAGGGCTCAAATATCTCTACCTATGAATATGATATGAGAGTGATAAATCCGTCGACGGGTGCTTTGTCTATTCCTCGTACGACGTCGTTCTGTAGACTATTTGGGTGCTTCCGTTCCGTGCCTGCGCGTGCGTGGTGTGACTGGCTGGCGCCTTCTTATAGGGCTTGTTCCGTATCATTACAATAAAAATATGTACGGATTAATTGATTAAAGGCAATTTGTATACACAAGTTTATACTTATACACAAAATTGTACCCAAATTTTTATTGTGCTAGAACTAGTATCCAAATTTTGTTTTTTTACCTCTGTTGGTACTTACCGTGTACTGATGCTTACATGACACATTCTACTCATAAAAAAATTGTTGACGTTGATTATTTATAAAAGAAAAAACATACTTTCTAAAAAATTTATTGTTGCCAACCGGAAACTTCAAGTGTTTGAACAAACACTTGAAATTACCGGTCAATGGCCATGATTTTTGTTTTATTTTAAAAAGTTATTTGTTCACCGTATTATTAAAACAACAGGAATTCACCTAAACTCTAAAAGCAAATCTTGAACCAGAGGTTTCAAAGTCTCCGCCCAAATACTATCCCAGCAAACATCAAACTAGTTATTCCCAAACACCAAACACAAACCCAACTGACAAACCCCAAACTAGTCATTCTTGACAGCTGCCGCTAGATCTTAGCTCGTCCACACACCAGAACCACCACTATATGAAACCTCACCCCAACACTTGAAGCTCATTCTTTAACACCAAACTAGACCTTTGTATATTTACACAACACAACTACGTGGTAGGCAACGTGAAGGCGGGATGCATGAAACAACGAGTTAGAGAGCCGAGCTAACATAAAGGCTCTAAAACGCATTACAATACACAATCAAAATCCTAAAACTCCATCTCTAAGAAACAATCAACAACGTGAAAGCGAAATTTCTGTATTGCGAAGAGATTACAAATCTCTTGAATCGACTTCGTTCAGAGACACTTCTTCTTTGTCTTCCACGATCCTCTGCAATATTTGGGTACTAGCTTTGGTACAATAAAAATTTGAGTACTATTTTAAGTATCTTATATAAGTTTGGGTACCAAAATGCCTTTAACCTAATATGTTTTTATAACTCTATTTAAAGCAGGAGAAAACTAAAGCTTTTCTTATGAAGAAAAGAAAATTTAATACATAAATTTAATCACAAAAAAATAGCTCAATTAATGTTGAGTTCAATTTAGTTACGAATCTAAACTTGAATTAATGTTAACTTCAATTAGTTAGAAATCCCGAAGATTTATACCCGGAATTTTTGAGGACTCTTGATTCAAGACATTTGTCCAAACACTCGAGCTTACCCAATCTAGTCCAGTCCAAGCAAACGCGTATGATATTTGATTGGTTTTTTTATTCTAATACTATTTTACGAGTCAATAGAGTGCATCAGCCATATGATATTCATGAATTAAATAATGAATCAACGTGTACCTCTTGTATTCGAAAGAAGTCAACATTAAATCAATTTTGAACTATCCATTTTAGAAGGTTTAGAATTATGAATTTTCATTCTTTTAGGGATCCTAGACTTGTAGAGCAAGTAGTTTAAGATTTCTAGTTTCTAACAATCCCTTTTAATTTAAATATTACAAAGAACTTGAAATTGAAATCTAGCTCTTAGTCAAGACTCAAGAAGGAGACTTTTTTTTTTTTTTTTTTTTAAAGAGGAATGTAATTCCATTAATTAAAGCAGGCAGTATATACCGTAACAAAACATAAACCAAATCTAAATCCAAGCAAAGTAAAGCAACTAGAAACAAAAACAGAAATAAACCATAACCATTTCACAGAACCAAAAACCACGTAGGCAAACATAGCCAAGACGTCATAATCACTAAAACCAGA
>JAYMTF010004112.1:0-13820 GCA_036897485.1 Pelargonium nanum | reverse complement strand
TAAGGGTATGGGTGGGGTTTGGGTAGATATTATATGATGTTCTTATCATGTACTATTTGTACTACTTCAAAAAAAAAAAAAAAAAGTACTTTGCATGAGTTGCAATTGTTCCACTTTACTTTTTTTTTCATGCTATAATGAGTTGACTATCTTGCAGCTATTGGCCGAGGACCCAGCATTAAAGCGATTTAAATCAGAGAAGAGTGCTGTTCGGAGAATTAAAAAATATGGCAATGTTCTCACAACTTTTGTTGCTGCTGGTACGCTGGTCTATTTGCTAAAGTCATAATAATATTTCCTATGATATTCTTCAGTTCATGAAAATTTTAGTAGCATGGGTAGTCCTCATTGTATTGAGGAGATTGTTGCCATATTTATCTGGTACATGTTGCATGGGCATGGCTGTAACGATGCACACAGTAGAATCAGCAAGACTGATTTGTCAAGGCTTAAAAGGTTGTTATCTGTAGAAAAAATGTATAGAATTAACCCTATTGTGACAACATGTACTAGTTCAAAGATGCTTTTTCATGTTGCTTGTTACTCCCCTATGTTCCAAAACGAGTCTCTCGTTTGTCAAAAAGTCCTTTTTAGTAAGTTAGCTATACTTGAATTACCAATAATATATAAGTTAGTTAGAAGTTAGAACCCTTTGAGCTTGTTACAATGAATGAACGTGAAGGTACACGGGAAAATGTCCAACGCTACTTAATTTTTTCCAAAAAAAAAAAAAAGAATGCAAGTGACTCATTTTGGAACAGAGGTAGTATTAAATTTCTAGAGCCTGATTGGACAAAATTACTCTATCAAATCTGAATTGTTGCATCCTCAAATATAATAGGAGAAAACCCTGCAACTAAGTCAAAACTTTCTAATTTCATTATTTCAATCCTTCTGACACTATCAAATATCAATATCCTGCCAAGACCAACATTGGAAGCTTGATGAGATAATGGTCCTAAGTGTTGTCAATAATTTTGAAGTTCCAGTACGTATTCTTATTTATATATTTTTACAATCTTTACACTTCAGTATGAAAGTTCACAATCCTTCTTTCACATCAAATCTCTTCTTGTCATTGCCTTTTTCTTTCCTTTTATCCTGTGCCTATTTCATCTTATTAAAATATATAATCATTCTCTACAATACTCATGGTTTTCAGACTGCAGTGTCTATTTGAGCTATATAATTAATTGTCAACTTCTGAATTCTTATGTATTGATGCATCAAGTTGTTGATCAAGATTCAAGAGTATCTTGCATAGTGGCAGTAGTGAATGTACCGAAATTATGAATGTAATTGAGGGTCCTGGCTTGAAGAAGTTGTATGGATACGAGTCCCTTAACTTCTTTTAGGGTAGGACGGCCATGAGAACGAATCTTTTTGTTCATCGGGCATGAGCATTATTGAGAAGATTTGAATAGAAGAATTTTGGTGGATTTTAGTTGCTTTGGTTCTTCAAGCATTCGGTTTACCTAACCTGCTCAGTGCTCCTGTAGGACTGATGATACAGTGAAATTCTATTTGTTATTTTTCTACCATGTGTGTGGAGTGTCTAAAAGAAGACAAGAATGTACCCTTATAAGAGTGTTTGTGCCCAAACTAGCAAGTGCACATGCATTAATAATGGCAACATCAATAGCCCATATACCACTTGGCTCTCTTATCGTTTATGTGCTAGGCCATTTAGTTTTTCCTTCTTGCATTGTGCATGGCCTGGTTGGTTGATTTTACTTCTAAATGGTGCTATAGTAACGTGCTTCTATGATGATTGCTACAGGCTGTTTGTATGAAATTTATGTGAGAAAAGTTACGCGAGGTGAAGCTGGGAAACAGGGCTGATGGAAGGGCATAAATGCTGTTTGTGTTTTTGTGGCATCTCGTTTTGTTGGTCTTCAGCAATGTTGAATAATAACGTTTCGTGAAATGCTTCAACTTTAAAGTTACGCCGTCTGGACTTATTTTAGGTATTCATGATTTTAATAAAATCAACTTTTCCGAAAGTTTTTCAATTATGTGCATTAACAGAAGGAACCATAGGACTTGTGAACATAGTTTACTTTATGAAATTTGTTATGACAGATATTGGCGGTAGTGGCTGGGTTGGATTAATAGAATATTGTTAAATGAATAGTTATGTTGTCTCATGTCCGTAGCACCTTTCTGTTGTAGAACAAAAAATAAATACAATGGCTCGTGTATGGCGATGAAGTTGTATATCCAATTCCAGGTTGTGCCATGTGACTTGAATGATAAAGTGTATAGAGTCAACAGGATGATCTGGGTTGTGAATAAAAGATGAATGTATTCTGCTGTGTGATTCTGTTTACATATGCAAAAAAAGGAGTTGAGGTTGGGTCAATAATGTTGAAGTTATTTGCAATATATGTGGGTCTTGCTTCTTTGATAATTGATTAGTATATGGTTGGCTGGTTTTAAGGGCTGTAGGGTCTGGAGCTTGAATTATTAGCAACTTCGTTAGAGACTTGGTTTCTTGATTGTTGAACTTGAAGAAGTAACAAGTTGCAGTACCATTTTGAATAGAAAGGAGAAAAGAGGTTTTGAATGTAGGTCCCCACATGAGGAGGAGATTTTAGATGGTCTCTTTTTGGATTGGTTTATGGAAAATAAATACATGTAGAGGTGTGGCCAAGATGGACCATTAATTCCATATGCTACATTTTAAGGGAAAAGGAGGTTGGTGGATTACCATATTCCTCTATGGTTGGCTTCTTTGCTCCTTTTAAAATTTAATAAATGAATAAAAGTGATAAAGGTACAAGGATGTATGATGAAAATGGCTCTTGTAATTGATTTAGTCTTATGCTATTTCATTATTTATTCACTAATTTTTATATTTTTAGAGTGATAAAAATGTTGAACACAATTCTCAATGTTAGTTAGATGAGAGCATGTTTGGTAACAATTCCAGTTGTTTCATAGTAACTTATAAAAGTTATTAATTTGTGTTTTACAGTTATACTTCCCACATTTTAAAATAAGTGCTATTTTTTATTTTAATAAAAAATAAGAAAAAAGTAGTTAGTTTTGTATATTTACTTTTCATTCTCACATGTGTTCTAACACTTACTATATGGACATTATTGATAATTCATGCAAAACTTACTTCTTAATAATGACACAAAACACTTATTTTAAGACGGACGAAATAATATATGTAATATTTAAATAAACGATTATTTTTAAAAATGTAAGAGGGCTGGACGTGATTATATTTGTACTTATTTTACTATAGCACGACTAAAATTTTTTAGTCATAAATAGAGTTCAAAACACTTTCAGTGACCAAATAAATGTTTAAGAAAAAGGCCTAAACACTAAACATAAAGAAATTTTAGCCCATTGAAAATGAAATCTTTTCTTTCAATTCAAATGTTAAAGTTTTGTCAACCAACTCGTCTAAAGAATAAAATATCTAATTTGTAGTCACATTTTTATTTTTAGCTTGATGAACAAGAAAAGATGTGAGTTTATTTTGAAAATATGTAGGAAGAAAAGAATGATGGGTTAGGTCGGTTTATATCTACGGTGCATCATGCAACAACCCATCTGTCTGTATCAAATTTGTATAAAATGACAAATAAAACCAATTCAAAAATACAGTCACACTCCATTATCATCATTGTCATAACTCAATATCAACTTTAATTAGCGGCCTATATTTTACACCTAAATCACACATTTAGGCTCCAAAACTGTTCCCACCACCTCCACGCGCATTATCAGCGCGTTTCCAATAAAAAAAATATATTATAGATTTAATAAAAAAATATTATTATAAATTTGTAATATGTTTATTGCACGTAACGAGCGGTAAAGTAAAGAAATTAGAAACCCCACTTCACAAAACCGCTATTTGATCAGCAATCAGAGCCTGACACGTGTTTCACAAAACCGCTCTTTGATTACCAATCAAAACTCGACACGTGTCTGGTCGAGGGCACTATGGTAAACCAGTACGAGGTTGGTGCTGCCACGCAATGCCACCGCTCAACTCCAAATTACGAACCTGCCACCACCATTTGGACAGCTTGGATCGTTCAGTTTCAATTTTTATAAAATTCATAATTATGGGTCCAACTTCAAACTCCAAAGTTCAAAACAGAAACAACCTATAGAGAAAAAGTCTTGTGATAATCAAATTCCAGACAGTTCCTTTTTCTGGGTCCTCTGCATTTTTCTCTGAGAAATAGAATTGAATTGAGAGTTTTTTGAGGATCTGATCACAGACAGAGATAGAGAAAATGGCAACATATGGAGGAACAACCCAGAAGTGCAAGGCTTGTGAAAAGACAGTGTATTTGGTTGATGAGCTCACTGCTGACAACAAGGTCTACCACAGGGCCTGTTTCAGGTGCCACCATTGCAAGGGCACTCTCAAGGTCTCTTCTTTCTTTGTGCTTGCTCCATTTCTGTTTTTCAATTTTTGTTTCTTCTTACAACATTTGGCTGCCACTTTGTCATTTTGTGCTTCAATTGGGTTTGTTTCTTCATAGATGATGATTGAGAGATTTGTTTGGACTTTGGACTGTTTTGGCTCTGTTTGCATGTTAAGGGTTTATGGAAATTTGTGTTTGGTGGATGATGGGTGGGTGTGGGAGGTTCATATTTGATGGTTTGATCATGGTTTACCATGATCACATATTGAAAGTTGGTTCCTTTTTCACTTCTTACACTTGTTGGCATGTTAAGGATTTTGAAATTTGTGTTTGGCGGATGATGGGTTGGTGTGGGAGGTTCATATTTGATGGTTTGATCATGATTTACCATGATCCCAGATTGAAAGTTGGTTCCTTTTTCACTTCTTACCCTTGTTTTGATCCATTCTAGTTTAGGAAATAAAACTTTGGATTTTTGCATAATTGGGTTCTTCACAAGGAAAAGCTCAGTGCATCTGCAGGAATGAGATAGTTGATTTAGGACATAAGGGCAGTCTTTTATTTGTTGTCGGTGCTAATTAGGAACTCTGGATCCATTTGGAATTCTAATTACAAATATTCTTAGTAAGTGACCTCCCATGGAACTACTATACCAGTTTCAATACATACTTTTGTTGGAGGTTTTGTGGATTACCTATGAACTGTTATAGACTAGTCTCTACCAGGTTCTACATAGGATAAATGGTGTACCTTCTCTATAGTTGCATATTATATTTGTTTCATTAGCTAGCTTATTCGATATCTCTATTTCTCATCTTCTCCTCTCCACGATCGCAGCTCTTCAACTATAGCTCATTCGAGGGTGTTTTATACTGCAAGCCTCACTTCGACCAGTTGTTCAAGAGGACCGGCAGCTTGGATAAGAGTTTCGAAGGTAGCTATCTGTAATAGTATTAACTTGATTTTATTAACCTCAGCTAATATTATGCTTGTTCAAGCTTATTCATAGCTTTTTTCTTTCTTTCTTTCTTAGGCGCTCCAAAAACGATTAAAGAGAGATCTCCCGGTCAGGTATATATTCTACGATGTTATAAAATTGATTCCATTTCTCCAGTTGTATGATCAAGAAAGGAAAGTAATTTTCGTTTCATTGATACTATGAGTGGAATTTGGCAGGTTCGCACTAACAACAAATTTTCGAATATGTTTGCTGGAACTCAAGACAAATGTGTAGCTTGCAAGAAAACTGTTTACCCGATTGAAAAGGTAATGCATAGCTATAATGTTGAATTAGTAGTTCTTTTTAGAACACGGAAATTTACTGTCGTGAACTTTTATGTCAGTCCAAGAAATGTTATCATTGGCCCGAGTTCTTCAATCCTAATTTAGTAATTTTCACATTTCAGGTGACAGTTGATGGTTCATCATACCACAAGACCTGTTTCAGGTGCACTCATGGAGGATGTGTTATCAGCCCGTCAAATTACGTAGCCCATGAGCAGCGCCTCTACTGTAAACATCACCACGCCCAAATCTTCAGAGTTAAGGGGAACTTTAGCCAGTTCGATAAACACGAACCGGTTAAAGGAGTGGTGACTGAGACCCCAATAGCTACAGCTGAAACCTAATTATGTCAATGTGATATTTGTTTCTGTTGTATAATGGTTTTTCAAGGGAGAGTCTGAAAAAAGTTAAACAAGAAGAGTAGTTGTGGTTTCTTTGTTGCTCTATATACACTTGTATGTGTAATATTGTTAAGAGTTTTGGCCTGTTTGCTAATTTTTTAGTGTGAGCTTTGAATGAATAAAGAATAATAATTAGCATCATTGAGTTATGTTCATAAACATTCTTCCGATTTTGGATCAAAGGTCTTCTCTGTCTGATCCAGCAAAAACAAAATTGTATGAACTTTTAAGCACATTTTACTCCTTAATCTATGTTGATTGTGGATTTTACTAGTGTGCTAATTTGTCCGTCTTGCATGTAACCCGATATATTTATGTATCATCTATGATTCAATGTCCCTCCCTTCAAGCATGTGAGATTTGCCCTAAAGTGCATGATTATCTTTTGAAGCTTTTTGAGTTTTTGAGATGGTCTGAACGTGTGTAATTTAGTAACACAAAAAATAAGACTACAAGTTGCAGAGGGGTAGCAATGTTAACTACAAGATTTGAGCAACCAAGACATGTGCTTACAATGTAGTGATGCTCGACAAGATAGATGTCGTCCAGTGGAGCGATGCGTAACTTATGTCTTGTTCGATGTACAAATCGTTCTTGACGTCGCCCAACAATTGATTTTAGATAGAGTTTCTTCTTTTTGTCAAAAAGAAAATGTTGTACGAACTTTTGATGATGACTGCAACATTTGATGCCATCATTGTTCAATCTAACTCTTGTCGATTTAGAAAGTTACAAAAGATAATACACATAAGTAATGACTTGTGTGAAACATTGGAATTCACCTTTTTAACATGAGAGTAGTATCTTTATCCATGAGTGACTGTGAAGCACTACAATTCCTTTCCAACATAATAGTAATATCAATTTGTTTTGCAGTTGGCAACACATGTTGCGTGAGTGGGAAGAGCGTTTGCGTTCGGTCTCCGCTCAACACACCTATGGAGAGAGGTGAACGCTTTAATTGTGAACAAGTCTCGAATGTGGATTAGTTTGGGTGTAGTAAAACGACTTAAAGGTGCCAACCGCGAGTGTGCGGGCCTGCTCAAGAACCCCATGGTATAATTGTTTGAACTGGTTTTATAATTTTAAAATGAATTATATTTTTAGCATACCCAATGATTCAAATTTGAAACATTTTGTTTTAGTGAGTATACTCTCTTTGACTCCAGTCATATTCCATTAATAAAAAAATATATATAAAAATGAAAAGAAAAAGAAAAACCATTTTATTAGTCTTCTTATATTCAATAAGAAATAAGAAGACTAATAAAATGGTTTCAGTTTTTTTTCTTTTTGCTGATCTGTTAAGTTTAATAAAATATATATGAGTTATAGCATAAATTGATAAATAAATTATGAGTTGGCAAAGCAAGGGAAGCCCAATTTTTAGCCCACAACATGAGAAGCCCAATTTTCAGCCCACAAAAAGAGAAGCCCAATTCTGTAAAAGATCTGGGTCAGCACAGCACTCTAGTTATGAATTCCAAATTTGAGACATGAACAAGCCTGATTTTCTCTGTGTGAAACCCAAATCTGGTGACCGTCGTCTACTTAGAGCTTCAAAAATTTCCATTATCTGTCATATTTTTAGTCAAATGTACACATTAGACGGGCCAGTAAGGGTTTCTGGTTGTGGTTTGAATCTAGTAGGCAATCCAATGGTTGCCATGGACGCTGTATCGGTGAAAATGGCGGATGCACACCAAGTGTTCAATCAAATGTCTGAACGAAACTTGTTCATATGTTCCCTCTAAATGTTATGTGGGTATGCAAAATATGGGCAAATTGGTACGTTCATGACTTGTTTGTACGATTCTAGAATCAAATACATCGGGATGATTTGATTCCAGGTTGTGATATGTTATGTGGTGTGAGGCTGTTCTTGTTCAAAATTTGAATAAATTCGAGATTATCTATTCATGGGATTGATGAATCAAATCATGGGATGTGTGTGTATCTGGATTGAAGATTGTGGGGTGTGTGTAAAATGTGTATCAGGTTGCTGCTGATCAGTCACATCCCAAATTGCAAAGAGTCAAGATTAGTTTAATGAAGTTTGAAAATGGCAAGCTTTGGTGGGGGCTGTGTTTGTATTTCCTAGTACAAAACAATCACTTCCCTTTGATTCAAAGTAGTGCCCTGGACTGAATTTGAGTTCAATTTTGGATGGTAAAAAACCGGAGGAGCGTGCCAAGACTGGCATTCATCTTTTGAAGATCATTTCTCGTTTCCACACCGCCTTCCTGGAAGAATCTGCACTGATTGCTGGTAGTTATCTGTCCTTTTTCATAGTTAATGTACGATATGCAAGTTGAATAAGTTCGTCTTTGGTTCTGCTGTGGAGTGTGATACGTGTCTTCACCGGTAGGTGATGAGGCCATCACAAGAAAAAGAAGCATATTGAATCCAATGCAATAGAAAATTCCAAGTTAGTTTGGGGTTTTGGGATAAATAATGAGGTAGCTTAGGAACCATTCGTTATACAGCTTGTTGAAAGTTGTTCCTATCGAACATTTATTGAAAGATTGGACTACAGAGAAGGATGTGTGATGCAAAGAGAGCTCTATAACCAGGTACAGCCAAGATTACAAACCAGAAAAGTGGTCACTTCTGCCCAACTCATTTATCTCATTTTATTCGCAATCATTGTTCACAATAGAGACAATATTTATATGGTAGTATATGTGGGTAAACTATTTCAAATTAATGTCTGGTGCCCCACACGCAAGAATTCTTTTTACTTTTATGAACTCTAAATATGCATATCTGTATCACACCTAGTTTTTTCCATTCTAACAAATTTTCTCATGCTGAGCTGTTTGCAGTTGTCCTACTCAAAAGTTTCTATGATTTGGAGCTATATGTTTTTAACTAAAATAAGTGTTTAGCCATCTCCGGTGCAGTAGAACGGGAAATGAAAACGAACATATGATGAAAACGATCGATTTAATAGTTGTCACAAGGCCAAATTTCCATGGACATGATAAATGCAGGTATTTGTTACTTTCCTCTCATCTTGTGCAGTTGAAAGTTGATACTTGTGCAGTTAATTATTTGTTACCTTATTGGACTTTAGTTTTGTTGCTTAGGGCAAAGTCACATCCGTGTATATCTACTGTTTGCCTTAATAGGTCTGACAAGACTCGGTTTGCTTATTTTCGTGCTTTGTTTTCCCACCATGTCGCTAACTTTATGTCATGAAAAATACATGCATGCAAGAAGCATGATATTCTTTCTGATCCTTTTATGTTTCCTTTTTGGCTTAATGCGCATACATAATCAACTTGTATGACAACATTTCCAGAAAAAGATAAACATGTCTTAGTGCAGTGATGGAATCTTCTTAAGGTTTAGATGACAAGACAACCATGAAGATTAAGCATTTAATTTTGTTACATTACATGGCAGTGCTTACATTTTCTTTTCATGCACTGTTATTTTCAATGAACTAATTGGATTGGTAGAGAGAGACCTCGGGGAGTGGCAGGATTCTCTGTTACGGAACTTCAATTCTGGCCACCAATTTTCTGTTCAGCATATATAAAGAGAGAGAGAGAGAGAGACCGGCCTTTCATAATGCCACAAACTCTCTGGCCAATTTGGTGCAAGCAAGCCTTAAAGTTTGGTCCTTTAGTTAGAATGTTGCCTAAGATCTTACAACTCTCATCACAGCATTTCATGGAAGATCAATTGACCCATTATACCCTACAGTACTTAATATGTTTCAACAGCTGTTAATGTGAAATCAATTTGTTCTAGAGTAACTTGTTAGTCTCCTAAATTTGACTGCAATAATTTTCTAGCTGAATCAAGATAGTTAAATAGAGGTGGGAATTGGAAAGGGAGTGATGATTGATTATATCATTGACACCATCCACCAAGGAGAATTCTTATTTTTCTGCAGAACTTAGCTGGGTCTGGCCTGTTGAATCGGAAACTATAGAGTGCTTCAACTGGATTGGCCTTGGAACAGTGCTACACACTTCCTTTCCACCACTCATGTCAATTACACATGACATCATCTTCCTCTCAATTGAAAACTGAAATTTACTGTCTGCATAAAATATGTCCAACCTGTATTTCTCAGCTTGACCACAGTAGATCTGTTGGCCACCCCACCAGAGATAATGTCAGACCCACAAGCACTGTTAGTTCTGGATGTTAGTAGCTTTCAATGCAGTTTTTGTCCTTTGAGTGTATTGAAAAAAGTGGTAGGAGCAAAAGCATAGTTGCTGGTTTGCATGATAATCTTCCTTGCTACAGAACATCCCAGTTTGAAATGGATCTATAATCTACAATAGCAGCATATGGGTGTTATCAACTATGTTGACCAAGACTTAGCCAAGTAGTTGGTTCTTAATTTCTCTTACATTTAATCTTTGAAGTAGAGAACTAGCATTACCATGACTTAAATTAAAGATCAATATCTATGCCAAGTTCACTTCCATTACAGAATAGGATTTAATTACAAGGATGTCGGTTACAGGACTAATATTCATTACTCAGACCTGCATTTGAAGGAACTCTTTTTACTCTCTCTCAGCTTGCTTTATGTAGTGCTAATTAACACCTCCATGAATGTACTGCTTGTGTTGATGTTCACAGGTTCTGAATCTGCCAGCTGGTTGAAGAACACATTGTTTCCTATCTCTAAGAACACATGGGAAGATAAGGAACACAATCAGCTTGCAGCCTCTGATATGCTGTTCAATGAGGGTTGCCATGTTCTTGGCCTGGCTGTGGCAGCTGAGTTAGTTGCTGTGGTTGACCTTTGTCGGTGTCTTTCGTGTCGTGTCACCTGATGAAATGTATATTATGAATTATTAGGCAACAACCTTGATGAATAAATGAGCATCTAACAGCAAAAATTTCCTTGTCTAACCCATGATTAGAGCAAATCAATTGAAAACTAGGAGATGTTTTCTTGGTATCTACCTGATGATTCTCTGTTTCCATTTCAGATCTTCTTGGAACATCAATGGTGCTCCCAGCTCCAGAAGACAGCTTTTCCTTGGATTTGCCCGCCTTCTCTGCTGTCTCAAACAGGGCTTTCCTCATCTTTGCTTGCTTCTTTGGCCCCAGACCTTTCATAACATCTGTAAAACCAACCACCACAAAAGTAATGAGCTCATGTTCAAACCATACACTACTCGGGGAAAGTTGCTTAAGGCACATGCTACAGGTTCGAGCCTCGGTTGTTACGCTTGCTGATAGAAAAAAATACACTACTCTGCTTGACCAATGGTAAGAGCTAAGAAGAAGATTAGACAAACCTTGTGCAGTGATGAGTCTGTAAACATGGCCAAGAGCAAGAGTGTCCGTTGGCCGGAGAAGCTTGATCCGGGTGACCCGAACAGGCTTGTTCTCGGTGGTTTTTTCCGGGCAGGTGGTGTCTGTGGTGGTGGTTGGGCAGAGGGTGGTGGAGATGAGGAGAGCAACATAGTGACCTGGATTTGCCTTCATGACCTCACTAGCATTCACAGGCCAGTACAGTTTGTCTACTTTGCCACTTGGGTGTTGTATCACTAGAGTTGCTGCATCAATGGCCTGACAATTTCCCATTTTTTTATTCAGAGAAAGCTGAAGCTTGAAGAAAGGTGAGAAGAACCACAACAACTAAGCAAGCTGGGAAGAGATGGGAAGCAAAGCAAGCAAGCCCCTTTATAGCCACCTCCACCACCCACCAAATGGCAAATTTCTTAAGAGCCAATTAAAATGGCTAAAATATGTTTCACTCTTAAACTAATGGATTAAATATCTATCATGTATCTGATATGTCAAAAAGTCACCTTTTTTTTATTTAATAAAATATCTAATTTGATTCCTGAACTTTTATGTTTCGACCAAAAATAGTCTATGAATTTTCAAATATCGACTCAGTTTGAGCCTTGAATTTCCGATATAAGTTATAAGGGAAAATTTCATTTTGAGTCAATATTTGAAAGTTAAGAGAATATCTTTTACGCTTAAAACCAAATTAAATCAAAACACGGAAATTCAGGGATCAAATTAAAACGAAAAGTAAAAATTCAACTATTCAAGGTGATTTTTTGAAAGTGTAAAATCTTGTTCACCTTAAACTAATTGAGCCAAAAATTGGTCATGTGTCCTTATAGAATAGTGGAACACATTATGGTGAAACAGAGGAATTGGTGAAGTGTCGGTTTGTGATTGGTTACTTGAGATGGAACTGGAGATGAGCAGGCGTAGCAGATTGTGTCCCCGAAATCGAGACTTTGCCGTTGTTGGGTGTACCATTGTTGAACTCTCACTCTTCTATTCCCAATGAGCACTGCGTGGTTGCCACGTCACCAGTTGCACAGGTGCTGCTCTACAAACGGTTACATGTAATAACATGAGCTGTCACTGTAACAATCATGTGACCACCCACGCGCGATAGATGCCATGTGAACCTCACGTGCCAATCTGAGACACCATGTGCTAACTAGTTTTAACTCTTTAACTCCTTTTAAAAAACATCTTGTTGGTTTAAAAAAATTATAAAATAATAATAATAATAATATATTTTAAATTCAAACTAATCCCAATAAATTATACTACAAGAGAAAATAATTAAATTTAGAAGCCAGCGGGCGTGCACATTCTACTTGTACTTCAAAAATACCATTAGTTAATTTCCATTTATTTTGGAGCATTCACAAGTTGCAGCAAAATAATGAAACAAAGCCACAAAAATCCAAAATTGAACTCCCAAAAAATACTATTCAACAAATATTTGATGAGAGAATCAAAATTTTCAACGCCCACACATGTGGATATTGTTTATAAGTTTTCATTGGGTAATATATTTTGAGATTTGTAAAACTATTAATTGTACACACTGGTTTAGTGGATTATTAAGCTGTCAACATCTAGAATTTTAAATATTCTAAGTGTCAGCATATATGTGACTAAAAAAATCAGTAAGTGAAGTCTAAATCATTTAACTGGAAGTGAGCACTGAACAACTTTACAAGATGTTGTAGAGATTATTCGGATTGACATGAAAAATGGAAGTGGAAAACAAAAGATGAAAAAGAAATGAGAGATCACGGTGAAGCCAGCAATTTGGATACAAATTCAGACACCAGAAATTTGATCCAACTAATTTTTTTTAAGTGGATAACTGTCTCACATTGAAAAAATATATTAAAAAATGAGGTAAATGTAATAGTATAAGTTAAACTCTATTAACAAGGTTGACTTTTTTTTTTTAAGTTGAGCTACATAACAGGGGGTAGCTTTTCCCTTTCAACCCAAACCCCACCTCACCCGACACAATGAGATTTGAACACACGACCTCCTACGTGGAAATGTGTGTCTTGACCATTGCGCCACCCCTTAGGGGGCTAAGGTTGACATTTTAGTAGTGGAAACTCAAACTATTATGTGTAGCCCATTAATGAATTTAACATGATACTAGGGCTGGTTTTAATTTAGATTTGCACCCGTTTATGTTGCCTCCCATGTGGTCTATCTACGCGTGAGGGGAGTGCCGATTTAAAAAGTCACCGATTTTGCACGTGTCGAGCTCGAGCTCACCGATAAAAGAAAGTGAGACTCGAACGTGAGGAGAATGTTGATGAAGTGGGTAAAGGTAATTGCCCCACATAGCAGTGAAAATGTAGTTCATTATTAAAATTTAGGGTAAATTGTCACCAGGTCCCCTGTACTTGTCCAAACAATTGAAATGACCCTCGAGTAGTTTTCACTTATATTTTGGTCCTTTAACTTG
>JAYMTF010004111.1:0-13822 GCA_036897485.1 Pelargonium nanum | reverse complement strand
AATATGTATTCCAGGAATCTAAATTCCTGTAATATATAGAATCCATGGTAATTTGGATTCCCCATCCAAACGATACCTAAGTTACAAAATTTGGTTAGTACAAAATTTTAAAATGGCAAATACCCTGAACAAGTGTATCTCCAAAATCAGATCCGAACGGGTAATTCTTACTATTCTGTAACCCGTCTTGTGGCTGGAAAAGATCCGACCCATGCTCCGGGTCGAAAGTACTGGATTTCAGTCAGCTTCGGGTTAAGAGAATCCGTCTACATAAACTAGATGCCGCTGTAATTGCCCATATTTTCACGAACCTCAGTCCTCAGCCGCAACGAAAAGCCCCAAAAAACGAAAACTGCACTCTCCCACATCTCATTTTCTTGAACCCTCTGCAATATCTGAACTCGACGATCATGGAGGAAGACCACGAAGAGTACGATCCGGCGATGATGAACGACGCCGATGACGACGAGGACGATATCACGCAAGAGGATGCGTGGGCTGTGATCTCCGCCTACTTTGAAGAGAAGGGTTTGGTGCGGCAGCAGCTCGATTCCTTCGACGAATTCATTCAGAATACTATGCAGGAGATTGTTGATGAGTCCGCTGATATCGAGATTCGACCTGAGTCGCAGCACAATCCTGGCCATCAGCCCGATTTTGCCGAGGTCCGGTTTTTAGGGATATCAATTTTGTGCTGTGTCTAAAAATTTGGCTTCTCTGTGCCGGAAAATTGATTAATTCTCGGGTGTTTTAGTTCTTGATTGGGTTCATGAAGTGAGGAGCATAACTGCTAGTGTGAAATTCGATTTGGCCTGAGAAATATTATGGATTGGAACTTCAAATTTGGTATTAGGGTTATAAAGTTTAAAGCATTGGTCATTCTTTCTCTCTGGAAGATTCAAATTTGGAGCTAATCTTTGGAGTGACCGAATATATTCTATATAGGGTTTTTTCAAAATTCTTTTCTGGCTATTGGAAATTAGACACAGATGCTGATTTTTTTAGGTTCAACAAAGTTAACTTCAGGAGTTGAATTGCAATTACTGATTTGTTTCTGCTTTGTTCGGGCTAGCTATGAACTATGGAGGAGATATGAATATATGGGGTTAAGCTCAGTTCAAGACTGAACTAGGTGTCTTGAATCATTTTAAAACTGTATTAGTTATGCCCTTAAACCTCTAAAATTATCAACGATGTAGAATTTTGAAACTTGCTTCATCATACTTGGCCGAATTGCCTTTATAGCTTGCCGGACCCATGTTTAACTATAGCTTGCAATATGTGATTTAATATTGGGGTGCCTATGATTATTCATGCCTCAGTTATTTGACACCTACTGTCTTTGCATGTATTTGCAGACCATTTATAAGATAAGCTTTGGTCAGATATACTTGAGTAAGCCCATGATGACCGAGTCAGATGGAGAAACTGCGACTTTGTTTCCCAAGGCTGCAAGGTTAAGGAATTTAACATACTCAGCTCCCTTATATGTGGATGTTACTAAGAGAGTCATAAAGAAGGGACATGATGGTGAAGAAGTCACTGAGACTCAAGATTTCACTAAAGTTTTCATTGGAAAGGTGTGTAGTTTCATCTTATTACTGGTTAAAGTATGAATTTAAGTCTTGGTATTGACCATTTTATTTTTTTGCATAATCACAGGTTCCTATAATGCTTCGGTCTAGCTATTGCACATTATACCAGAATTCTGAGAAGGATTTGACAGAGCTTGGAGAATGCCCATATGATCAGGGTGGGTATTTTATTATTAATGGGAGTGAAAAGGTTCTTATTGCTCAGGAGAAGATGAGTACCAATCACGTCTACGTTTTCAAGAAAAGGCAGCCTAACAAGTATGCTTATGTGGGTGAAGTACGGTCTATGGCAGAATCCCAAAACAGGCCACCAAGTACCATGTTTGTGCGGATGCTTTCTAGAACGAGTGCTAAAGGGGTAATAGATTTGTGTTTGGGGATTGGGCCATCTTTTTGGGAAGTTGATTCAGTTTCTGATTGTATAAATTACTTGAATGTTTTTTCCACCAATATATGTGCAGGGGTCTTCGGGGCAATACATTCGTGCCACTCTTCCATACATTCGAACTGAAATTCCTATTATTATTGTGTTTCGAGCTTTGGGGTTTGTGGCTGACAAAGATATATTGGAGCATATATGTTATGACTTCTCCGACACTCAAATGATGGAGTTGCTTCGACCATCCCTGGAAGAAGCGTTTGTGATTCAAAATCAGCAGGTATATTTGGTTACCTTTCAAGTTACTTTTTGTGTTTTCAATGACAGGCTGTTGCGGCAGTTATTAGCAGTGCTAATGCTGGAGGAAATATAGGTTATTGTGATATTTGGCAGCATTGTACTGAAATAGCCGAGTCATTTGACCTCACTCAGTTTTGGAATATTATACTTTCAGCAATTTTATATTTTGAACAGTTTTATGAAAAAACCTATATTTTTGAAACCCACTTGCTTGAATTTTAAGCTCTGCCTCTAGTTGGCAGAATAAATTTTTGTACTCCTATCTATGTGGTGCAGCCAAAGCGTTTCTCTACTCCCCCACCTTATGCCCTTTTTTAGGAATGCAAATTATCTTCAGTCTTATCTGATCGTTTTCCAATACATTGAATGTTCTTCAGTTTTTCACTAGGGACTAACTTATAAGGTCGGCATACATTCACATTATTAACATTCACGGCTCTTGTTCGACTTGTTTAGCCAAGGTGATCCAACCCAATAGTATACTTTAGGGGTGGGTATTCAGTTATTACCAAACTGAATAGCCAATCTGATAACATTGCACTGATACTAATACGGAATACGAGATATGATACGGCAATACACAACTTCTATAAAAATTAGAATCCGATATGTTACAATATGCTATATAAAAACAACAAATAAAAATAAAAATATCTGATATATAACTCGTCTCTAATAAAAAAGATATTTAGATAAATATGAGTATAGATGTAAAATAATGAAGTACAAAATAAAATAACTACTATAATTATAATGTAACAACCTAACTATAAAATTTCAGTCGACTTTTTTTTAAAGTACTCAACAACTCACACATTAACGTATACCGCTTATGTCAATACGCAAAATAGTTTATCCCATATGTTTTTATGCGTATTGAAGCGTGTTCATCGTATTCTGTATGTACCAAATAAGGATACTCATCACAGTTTAACGTATCCGTGCAACGTAGGTTGAAAGTGGTAACTGAAAACAAACTGAATTTTGTTGGATTAGAAAATGTAAGTTAACATCTATTTAGCTAACTCGGCTAGTTCAGTTAACCAACAAGTAATGGACTTGCCCATAGGGTTTCTTTTTAGTCCTTGTTTTCGGCTATTTGACCTGCTTTGTTGCTGTAGGTGACTCCAGATACAGCCTAACTGCAAATTGAAATAAAAAATTTGAACAATCACATGTTCCATATATCATTACTCTTTAGAGACAAATTAGAGAACAAAGAGTCAAAGACAAACCTCAGTACTCAACTATGCTTGATTGGAAGAGAAATAGGTCAAGTGATCAAAAGCTAAAGTGAGATTGGGTCTTTTAGACTCTGGTTAATGCTTGTGAGTACTGATGAGTAAAGAGAGAGATGAGTGTGAGAGAGGTTTCTTCAGCATCATGGTGCTGTAAGTGGCTATGGCTTTGAAGGCGTTCCAGCAGTGACTGAACATGAGGCTTAAACCAGAGAGTAGAGATCATAATGTGAGAGGTCCACCGGTTTTAGGGTTAGAGAAGTTAGAGAAGTGATGCTTAGATTTAAAATGTTTAGGGTTCAATAAAGGATGTCATATGTCCTGCTGGTAAATGGATTTTTTTTTTAATTAAAAAGTCTTGTTTATATAGATGACGATGTATAATTTTTTAATTGCCTCAACTCTTAATCGGTTAGTTTGGTTAAATGAGATAATTGTGTAGAAAGATTAACTGAAACCAAACCTGAACTGCTCATTTTAAGAAGAAATGTTGAGCCAGACCAAAAGAGCTTGAAGCAGCATGATAAAAAAAACAGGTAGCAATTCAGTTCTGCCAAGTGCCAACTGAATTAACCTATTAGCTGAACCTGAATGCTCATCCCTAGTACATGTTCAAGTTTGTTGTTAAACTTTATGGTTTCTGTTTACTTTTTGAGATTATTGGTATTGCTTGGCTTCCATAGCAATTCCAGCCCCCTCCTTTGGCCAGTTTCAGCAGACATATTTTCAGTCAGGTAAAAATGGATTATCCTTACGAGGGTGGTTTTTTTATCATCTTCTTCAGGTTGCATTGGATTACATTGGGAAGCGAGGAGCAACTGTTGGTGTCACTAGGGAAAAGAGAATCAAGTATGCAGTGTCTTATTCTCAAGTTTTTTGTTTTTTTTTTGGTATGATGTTTCCTGACGCATATGGTGATTTTTATTCATCTTAATATCAGGTATGCCAAAGAGATCCTACAGAAGGAAATGCTTCCTCATGTTGGTGTTGGGGAATATTGTGAGACAAAGAAAGCTTACTATTTTGGGTAAGTTTACTCTCTGTAATATATGTGTCCTCTTTGGGTTGGCTTTTGAATTACATGAAGATTTGATTGTTGCTTTTTTCAGATATATTATTCACCGGCTTCTATTATGTGCCCTTGGTCGGAGGGCAGAAGACGATAGAGATCATTATGGCAATAAAAGGCTGGACCTCGCTGGGCCATTACTTGGGGGGCTTTTTAGAATGGTTTGTTTTGCAAGTATACTTGAAATTTAGTGTTCATTGTTTCTATAGTTTTATTTAAATTATTGATTGTTGTTTCTATGGATGCAGCTATTCAGAAAGTTAACAAGGGATGTAAAAGGATATGTGCAGAAGGTATGCACATCATATTATAGGAGGCTTCTTTTTAATTTGTGTTTGCCACATTCCATTTATGGGGTTCATTTCTATATATTTCATGGATGTTACAGTGTGTTGATAATGGCAAAGATGTTAACCTGCAATTCGCTATCAAAGCTAAAACAATCACTAGTGGTCTGAAATATTCACTTGCTACGGGGAACTGGGGGCAAGCAAATGCTGCTGGAACAAGAGCTGGAGTATCACAGGTTCAATATGTTTTTCTTGTATTCTGTGTGTGGCTGGGCGCACATGTGGATGTGCATGTTCGCAGTTTGCCTTCATTCTCTCATTTTCTTCTATTGGATTTTATACTAAATTATTTTATTTAAGTTTCAGTTTCCATTTTGCATGAACAGGTTCTTAATCGTCTAACATATGCATCCACATTGTCACATTTGCGAAGACTAAACTCCCCCATTGGGCGTGAAGGTAATGTTACTTGGTGTTATTCATGATTTACGTGTTTTGGTCCTCCGAAGCCTAGGGATTTTATAGTTCTTGTTGCAAATTATTAGTCATTGTTATTGCTATTGGCATGACTCAATTATTGTTGTTCTTATTTGTTATTTATCATCATTGTTTTTTCTTTAATTGATATTTTCTTTATCAGGGAAACTGGCCAAACCACGACAACTGCACAATTCACAATGGGGAATGATGTGTCCAGCTGAAACTCCAGAAGGGCAGGTAAGCTAATTACCAAGTGAATTTCATAAATTGTCATAGGTTTTCTCTATTTGGATCTTATTATACTCTGCTGTTAAATCAGGCATGTGGACTGGTCAAGAATCTTGCTTTGATGGTGTATATAACTGTTGGATCAGCAGCATATCCTATATTGGAATTTTTAGAGGAATGGGGTACTGAGAATTTTGAGGTGCATACTTTTGAATTCATGACAGTGATGCGTTTCTTCTGTATGCTTCAGTTCTAATTGAATATTCTTTCACTGTAGGAAATTTCTCCAGCCGTTATTCCCCAAGCTACCAAAATTTTTGTCAACGGGTGCTGGGTTGGAATTCATCGTGATCCGGATATGTTGGTAAAGACTTTAAGACGTCTGCGAAGAAGGGTTAGTGGTTTAACTTGAATTATTTTTCCAGCATTCATTCTTTATTTTAATTCACTCAAACCTTTATTTTTCCGTGCTTATGTTGTTATCATCACCCGGAGTAACCCCCTCTTCTTAAAAATTGGTCACTATATTTGCATGATCAACAAAAACATACTATATTTTAGCAGTGTCAAGTGAACTACAAACTGATGGAAACATTTGGGTTATGAAGAATATAATGGTAGGAGAGCTATCTTTATTATACAAGGAAATTAATTTATCCCGGTTTTCAGTTTGATCACATATTCTGTCTCAATTGTTTATAAATAATTGATGTGTTAAGAACAGTTTAACATTAGCAAAACCAGATGGGGCATTAAGAAATGCATTTTTAATAAATAGCCTTGGTAGTTTAGTTTTTTTATTTATTATTCGCTTGGGAGAGTTTTCAGTTTGATTACATTTTCTGCTTCTTAATTGTTTATAAGTAATTGATTAGTTATAACAATAAATAGCCTTGGTATTATTAAAGTATTCAGGTTGAGGAGTTGACCTTATATGTCCCCAGTTCAAATCTTCCTATGGATATGTTAACTTCATTGATGAATTCTAAACCAATGAACTGAACACTTTAACAATCAACTGTATAATGCAATTAGAGTGTTGGATCAGTGCTCTTTTTGGTAAAGGTGCATAACATTGTACATGACTCGAACTCTGACTCTTCCTTTTGTAACTTCTCCCTGCATATTTATATTTCTGTTAAATACTCTATTGCAAATGAAGCAACATTTCTTCTATCTCACAGACAATTACTCATGGAAAAAGAAGAAAAAGAATCTGAATAGAAAGAACTTTGAAATTAATAGATTTTGCACACCAAATATCATGGTTGCATCGTGCAATCTTCTTATTCCATCACGATGTTGGGTGCCTTGACATCTTGAACTTCTACTTCAAGTTCATTGGGAAGCATCCTTGGTTTACATCATGATTTGTTGATTGTTGGTGCATTGATGTGTTTGGGTTTTAATAGTATCAGTACTAATAAAATATAAAAATTATGGAACATTGCTTTTCTACATTCTTAGTTTTGAGAGTTGCACTTCAAAATGACGTGGAAGAGTTATAGTTATGTTTCAAGGCTCTTATGGTACTGTGTATGAACAGGTTGATGTCAATACTGAGGTGGGAGTTGTTAGAGACATCCGTTTGAAAGAACTCCGTATCTATACTGACTATGGTCGGTGCAGTCGTCCTCTGTTTATTGTAGAGAAACAAAGGCTTCTCATAAAGAAGAAGGATATTCATGCACTGCAGCAAAGGGTATGCAAGTTAAAAATCCTTTATATTGTATTTGACACTCTTTTCCTCCCATTGGATGTGAATGAGTCAAATGTTTTTTTCTTGTATATTTCAGGAATCGCCAGAAGATGGTGGTTGGCATGATCTTGTGGAAAAGGGTTTCATAGAGTATATTGACACAGAGGAAGAGGAGACCACGATGATTTCAATGACCATTAATGTAAGTGGAACAATATAGTGCAAATTCTCATTGAGGGTGGCATTCCTCAGTTATGAAAATTAATTCCAAAAATTCGTTCCAGGATCTTGTGCAAGCAAGACTTAATCCAGAGGAGGCTTATTCTGAGACTTACACCCATTGTGAAATTCACCCATCCTTAATTCTGGGGGTTTGTGCTTCAATTATACCATTTCCTGATCATAATCAGGTAAGTGTCATATTGGAGAACTTTATCTGAATCAGGTCTTTGTACCTCTGTTAACCCTGACTTGGTTGTTATTGGTGCATTTAGTCCCCACGTAATACGTATCAATCTGCTATGGGCAAGCAAGCTATGGGAATTTATGTCACCAATTACCAGTTCCGAATGGTATTTCATCTAGTCACCTATTATGATCTTGAGTCTCTCTCTCTCTCACACACACACACACACACACAAATTATACTTGATGGCTCCTTCTGACACATTTTTTTTTTACATCACTCAGGATACCTTGGCCTACGTTCTCTATTACCCCCAAAAGCCCCTTGTTACTACCCGTGCCATGGAGCATCTTCACTTCAGGCAGCTTCCAGCTGGCATTGTAGGCCATATGATAACTGTTTTTTTTTTTTTTTTTTCCATTGCCTTTCTCCTACAGATTTATAACTTTCAACTTTTGCCACAGAATGCCATTGTTGCCATTTCATGCTATTCTGGATATAACCAAGAAGATTCTGTCATTATGAATCAGTCATCCATAGACCGTGGATTCTTCCGATCACTTTTTTTCCGCTCATATAGGTAACCATATTTATTTTTCAATATGGATACATTAGTATATGTGAGCTCATTTCAATCATGTCTTCAATGTTCTTGGTGTTGCTTCCCTTGTATATAATTATTTGTTTACCATATTGCATTACAATTTCACTTTTACAGAGACGAGGAGAAAAAGATGGGGACACTTGTCAAAGAGGATTTTGGGCGTCCAGACAGACAGAACACTATGGTAAGAGATGAATATTGTATTGGTTAATGTTTCTTGAGGAAGTGTTGGACATTTAACCTGAATTTGCTTACAGGGTATGCGGCATGGATCTTACGACAAATTGGATGACGATGGGCTTGCACCTCCTGTAAGCATATGCCAATTTGTAATGTTTGTCCTGAAAACTATGGATTGATATCGTATTCTAAAGCAACCTATTGTTCGTTTAGGGTACAAGAGTTTCAGGTGAGGATGTTATCATTGGGAAGACTACTCCCATTACTCAGGAAGAAGCTCAAGGACAGGCATCTCGTTATTCAAGGCGTGATCATAGCATAAGTTTACGTCACAGTGAAACAGGAATGGTTGATCAAGTAAGCTTTATTTAGATTAATATTATTACTGTATTATCTGAATATGACATCTTTACTCAAGATCTTCTCTAGTCTCAAGTCTCAAGTCTCAGTACAGTTTCAGATATGCTCTGCAGTTTGTGCTTCTTGTAATGATTTAACACGGGACATGCTACGATCTGTGTATAACCTAACATCAAATTCTTATTAGGTGCTACTGACAACAAATGCTGATGGATTGCGATTTGTCAAAGTAAGAGTGAGATCTGTCCGAATACCTCAGATTGGAGACAAGTTTAGCAGTAGGCATGGTCAGAAGGGAACAGTAGGCATGACTTATACCCAAGAAGACATGCCATGGACAGTGGAAGGCATCACACCAGATATCATTGTGAATCCACATGCTATTCCTTCTCGAATGACTATCGGCCAGCTTATTGAGTGTATCATGGGGAAAGTTGCTGCTCACATGGGAAAGGAAGGGGATGCAACTCCATTTACGGATGTCACTGTAAGTTATGGTCTTAGAATTATAAATTACATTATGTTAATGTAAGATTGGTGTTAGGGCTTGGCCATTTAGGTAGTATTTGGACTTATTTTTTGGAATGGGAAATGACTTTCCGACTCCAAAGCCATTCTAATGACCAGAAAGTCCTAATCCAAACATCATGAATGAGAATCTCATTCTCATATTCCCATTACATTTTTTGTAAAATCCAAATTCCACCTTAGTTTTTTGCACCAAGTTTGTTTGAAGTGTTTTGATCTATGATCCCATAGTCAATGGTTTCCCAGCTGCTCTTACCTGATCACAAAGTGCTTCCCATTAATCAATTCCAGTTTGGGACCATGTGCTGGGCTTCCTTTCCTGGTCATGGAAATGTTATAGTCATATGCTAGTTGTCATAGGAGCTTTGCATAGTAAAATCCGCCACCAACTTAAACAACCCTTGTTAAGACTTGATTAAGTGGATCAAAGCATTATGTCCTTCAATCAGGAAAAACTACTTTCTACAAGGATTCTGTAGTTTGATGGTCTTGCGATGATTCCTTACAATTTTTCCATTAATTTTTCTCAAACCTCTGCTTCATAACTTCAATTTAAATTTGGTGGGTGATGCGGTGTTTTATATATGATGGCATTTGCATAGAACTTCAATTTTTGTTTTACATGGAAGTACTGCATGTCTTTGATTATTGAAAGTACTTAAAAGGAAAGAAGAATCTTGTTGGTACTGGGTAGTTTACTCCGATTGGAAACCAAAATAGAAGTATTGAAGTTCTCAAAATCTTTTCCTCTTATTTGGTATTTTAGGTGGATAATATCAGCAAAGCTCTTCACAAATGTGGGTACCAGATGCGTGGTTTTGAGACCATGTATAATGGCCATACAGGGCGGCGACTCCCTGCTATGATATTCCTTGGCCCAACTTATTACCAAAGATTGAAGCATATGGTTGATGACAAGATACATTCACGTGGGAGGGGTCCTGTGCAGATCCTTACTAGGCAACCTGCTGAGGGACGGTCACGTGATGGAGGTCTCCGATTTGGAGAGATGGAACGAGACTGTATGATTGCTCATGGAGCAGCACATTTCCTCAAGGAAAGATTGTTCGATCAAAGTGATGCATATAGGGTCCACGTTTGCGAGTCTTGTGGGTTGATAGCTATAGCAAACCTGAAGAAGAATTCTTTCGAGTGCAGGGGTTGCAAAAACAAGACTGATATTGTTCAGGTGAGTATTTTCTTTATACATATGGTTTGTTTTCTGTCGATTCAATATAATATAATCAGTTTCTCAATTAAGTGTATGGCTATATATATTTATACAGGTCCATATTCCATATGCGTGCAAGCTGCTCTTCCAAGAGCTCATGGCCATGGCCATCGCACCAAGAATGCTCACAAAGGATATTAAACCATCAAAAAACCAAAAGAAGAAGGGGGCATAGGAATCCCTTGGATTTTGTCGGTAGTTCCTCCTAAGGTTTTGCAGCTTATTAATGGGGTTTGATTTGGCTTTTGTAGTCATGCTATTGTTTTGGCATCATACTTGTGGAAGCATGTTGCATGGGGTAACTAGTCAACAAAACCATGAGTAGATCTCGTTCATGCTCTCACGTAAAAAAAAACAGCAAGTTCGGTCCTTACATGTTCAGCCCTCTGATATAGAAGGTTATTCGTTTGGGCTTGTAATGGGTTAAATCAGTTTGGGTAACTTAGTTATTAATGTTTTGTCAAGCCATTCCTATAAGAAATACAATTTTGTACTGGGTTTTATTTTTGTATCTCTTGCATCTGTTACATATTATAGTTGTTGTGTTTAATTCTCTATCACCTTGTTTAAGTTTATACAATCACCCTCTTGGCTTGACTCTTAGGTGGAAACGGGGCACAGTTTCTTATAAAATCTACATGTATTTGGAGATGGACTATCAACAATTGTTGAATCAATTCTTGGCACTATAAAAGAGCTACAGGGCTTCACCTAATACTCTCTTTTCCCAAGAACTTCGAGATTATTTACGGTAAGTTTGGCTGACGGTTCTTCTTTTGTGGCGCTCAGGGGCGCGCTCTACCACTGAGCTAAGAGCCCGTCGTGCGGGCCTCCCGATAGGGACCCGCTATGCCAAAAGCGAGAGAAAGCTCATCCCTCTCTTTCCTTTTTTCGCCCACATGTCGCCACACGGGAGGGACACGGGGACGTAAAAGTAATAAACTAAATCAATGTGCGACTCGTAGATTTGACATGGGATGCTTTTTGTGTAGTTTAAAAGAGCTCCTTCATATAGTAGCTTCATACTTTGTTTTTTTTAAAGTTGAACTACACAACAGGGGGTAGCTCTTCCCTTTTAACCCAAAATCCACCCCACCCGACGCAATTTGATTTGAACCCACGACTTCCTACATTGAAATGTGTGTCTTGACCATTGCGCCACCCCCTAGGGGGTAGCTCCATACTTTGATTCCTAAGACTAAGATTTTTCCTCATTCTCTCTATTATCCTATCACCATTCTTCATATTATATTGAACTTGTCCTCTAAAATCTTTGTTCCTGGTTGCACACTATTTACCTTCTCGATCAACCTTTCAACTTTTTCAACTTGTCATGGTTCTAAGTCAGTTGTCGTGTCATTGGATGGGGCATAAGAGTCATGGGAGAAAGCCCAAAGCCTGAGGGTGGTGGCGTTTCGTTGCCTGAAGTCTCTTTCGTGAGGGTGCAACACAACTATTTGTACCCTTCAAAGGCTGTGATTTGGGTTAGGGTTTGGTAGCCTTCTTCTTGCTCGTCATTAAAAGCACTTTTTTAATTTCTCCATGATTCTTCCTTCTCGCTTTTTGTTAGACGTTCACGCAGGGTTCACCAAATGTTACTCTATCAAGTTTCTTGAGACCTAAGCTATGGATTCGTACTGCCCCTAAGTACCTATACCTGCAAAATAAGACTTCTCTCGGCTGTAGTCCCCCTAATGCTTAAGTTAAATTACACCCTGGGAAGAAAGACTAATGTCTTGCATCTTTAATGCTTAACTCTTCAATATTCGTCTTGTGTTATGTATAGGAGAAAGATCACATTTAGTCCTTGAACTATCTGTTTTGTTCCAAATCAGTCCCTGAACTTTACTTTGTTTCATAGCTGTCCATTTAAGTTTGTTTTGTTATGTAATAGTCCCTCCCGTTATCTCACCTAATAGATTCCGTTAACTCATGATGACGTGGCAATAAAAAATAATATAATAATAGTTTATTAATATAAATAACTAAATTACAATTTTGCCCTCATTTTTCTTTCAAATTTATACAAAATTGCCCTTTGACTTTTATTCTTCTTTCCTCACCACCTGTACATGGCCGCCGCGAACTCCGGCCATATCCTCCGACCACACCCAGCGGAAGCAACCATTACCAAGCCACAAACTTTCATGTCTTCTCCAATTTAACCAAAACACTCGTAGTTGCAATTTAACCAATTTAACATTCATAGCCACAAACTTCCATGTCTTTTATGTCTTTTCCAATTCAACCAAAGACAATCAGTAATAATCCAAAAGAACATAAACAACGAAGAATCATAGTTGCAAGTTTGGAATAGAGACAGCACCTGAGCTGTGACTTTTCTTTTTCTTTTTCTTTGCAAGCCCAATTTTTTGCGAAAAAATCAATCAAAACCTTAGAAATTCCCCAAATTCTATGAAAAGGAAAGAACTAAACCCCCATAAATTAATAAAAAAGCAGAAAACTCATCTTCCAAAAGAAACGAAAAATATAGAAACAGAGGATGGAGGTGGATTGGAGTGGGTGGTTTGGGGCGGTGGTGAGATCTGAGGATATCGCCGGACCTCCTTCCGGTATGGATGATAGCAAGATCGATTATAGGTTAGGACTCCGGCGATTCTGAGTTCGTGGAGGTTTTTGCCATTGATGGTTGATGGTGGTTGCCGTGATTGGTGGTGGTGGTTGCTGAGTATGGATGGTTGAACTTTCAGTAATGGCTATTGTATATAAATTTGAATGAAAAATGAGGGCAAAATAGTAATTCCAATTATTTATATTAATAAACTATTTATATTTTATTTTATTTTTGCCACGTCATCATGAGTTAACGGAATCCGTTAGGAGAGTTAACGGGAGAGACTATTACATAACAAAACAAACTTAAATGGACTGCTCTGGAACAAAATAAAGTTCAGGGACTGATTTGGAACAAAATGGATAGTTCATGGACTAAATGTGATCTTTCTCCTTATTTATACAAAAGTTGGGTTCAAACCCCTTGCTGTCGTGTGAGGTATTTTCTTGTGTTGCTCATTAAGCCATCTTTCTTAGACCTTATTGGATGACCCATTATGTGGCATACACTACAGGAATTTTGCTTATCAGTGACGGAAAATTCCGTCACTGATCAGCAAAATTCCGTCGCTGATCATGATCTGCGACCGAATAGCGACGGACGGATTTCCGTCGCTGATTCGACAGTCGCAGATTGTCTGCGACGGAAATCCGTCGCTGA
>JAYMTF010004110.1:0-13824 GCA_036897485.1 Pelargonium nanum | reverse complement strand
TGGACCGGTTATGACCGGTCCGGTCTTCGGTCCTAATAATATGATGAATTCGGTCCGGTCCGGTTCTAGACCGATGCCCAGCCCTATTTGAAGGTACATATATTTTTAAAAATTCTAAATATGTAATTTTCAAAAAATTATAGGAACTTTTTTTTTAAAAAAAGTAAAATTATAGGAACATATTAGAATTTTTAAAAACCTATCGAAAATAATCAACATAATTATTTTTTTTAAACCTACTTGAGAGTATGTTGAGAAGTTTTTTTTTGTGAATATTTTGATTATGAAAAATTAAATTAAATAACCTGACAATTGACCTGTGTGCCTTTTATTTTAAACTTCAAACAACGTAGCAAATTTCAATATGTTGGTGAAGATTTTAGATTATGATTGCAATTTATTTGACCTAAGATTGCACTTGAAAACATGGATTTAATTTAAAATTCATTATTTGAAATTTTGGATTTCAAATACAAAAATAATGTTTGAAAAATTATAGAATTTCGAATGACAAGTTAAGAACTGTCATTTAAAATCTCATGTTCTATGCATGTTTTGAATACTATTGAATTTGACTCAAATTCAACATTTCAATTGAAACGTTGGTTAGCAAACACACTTCAATTATTTTCCATTAATTTTAAAAAAATGAGTAAATCACATAAAAGTATACTAGATAAGAATTTGAGTTGGTAATTTATGTTGTAACCCGACACAACACAAAATTATATTGTTTGGATTCTTACATTTTGGAATTATGGTGTGTTTGTGTTTAACCTCTAAAATACGCACAGATGATTAATTAATTGTGTTGTGTCAAACACAACACGCACAATATGTCCAACATAATTGTAATTCAATAACATGTCAGACGTGTTGGATAGTGTTGTATAAAAATGTGGGTTTTATCGTACATAATGTGTTGAATCGTGTTTGTGTCAAGAATATTCATTCAGTTATCGTACATAATGTGTTGGGTTCGTGTTCGTATTAAACATATATAACATTTATGTTCAATTGGTCAACACGTTTCACTAAACATGTAGTATTCATATTAGATCATGTTATACACAATCGAGGTATATATGAAAACACAAACATAACCATATTTTAATCTCAAACAAACTCCAAAAATACCAAAATCGAGGTAAAAGTTTAAATGCACATAAAGCCCAATGTGGCATATGATCACTAATACGTGCACCATAACATTTAATTGGTCAAATATGCTTCAAGATGAATTAATGATAATCGTAATTGGTGCCAAAAACAACATTTTATTAGGCATACAACCAAATCCAAACAAACATAACATCAAATTCCAAATACTAAAACATAAACTTAACCATTTACGGTCCCAAACAAACTCCATAGAAACCTTAAACAATATTCCAAAATACTCTAGAAAAGTCTAAGTATACAACTGTAAACGCACTCACCAGAAAGTGCATTCGTTATTTATTTGTGCACTTAAGCGGTCAAAATCCCTGTCCAGTTGGACCAATGAAACCAGGGTTGGACATCATGGAAGCCAAGAGAGTCACATTGGAAACATTGTTCATGCTCATCATAGGATCACCGCCACCACCATTACCTCCACCGATAAGAACATTCTTCTGCTCATACTCATCAGAATCATGAGTTGGCGGCGGCAGCAGAAGCGGAGGGAACCCAAAAATGTTGGGTTTAATATTGTTCAATTCTCCGGCAGTGAGAAGTGGTGAAAAGTCGTCGGAAGTGAGAATCTTGTTGGCTTGAATTGTCACCTTCTTCTTCAGAAGATCAAGTCCTGAACTCAGTTGTTCGAGCTGTGACTTCTCCATTTGATCCACTGGTTTCTGCCACCAACATGAGTTCCTCTCCGCATTCATCGCCGTTTTTAGAGTCTCGCCGCTCTTTTTAGCCGCCTCGAGTTGTTCAGAAATCTATTAAAAACAAATGAGAATAGGTTTTTAGTCACAATATTACTCATTAAGAGTACAGCTGACAATTTGGATCCAAATGTAGACATCCGAAATTCAGTTTGTCTCAAAATATTTCTATAAAAATGTGTTAGATTGGACAAATATGCTCGTGTAAATTTGACTCAATCCAATTAAAAAAATTCGAGTGATCCAAAAATGATTCAGATTTCTTTATCAATCCGACCAATATAGGGAGGTGGTTGTGGTTGACCATAAGGCTTTAGGGAAGTGACCGACCAATTAAACTGGTGGTCGACGAGCAATACTGGTTATTCTTGTTTTCTCTTAATCCATTTTGCTTATTGAAGTATAGTAGGAGTTTAATTTTAAAATGTCTATTGCTCCAAAATATATCCAAATCAACCTACATGAGGGTAAAAGGAAGGGATTGGTGCTCCAGAACAATCCCTTACTTGTGATTTGGAAATCAATTTTATTATTTTGGGTGAAAATTTCAATTCTACTAAAGAAATATAATTTTTATTTCTAATCCAAGATATTTCATCCTTAAAAAATACACAATTTAATAATGCTACTATATTCTCATAAAAAATACTATTTTTTTCTTATAAAAACCTATTTAAAATCTTCTCAAACGAATGCCATTTCATTAGTGATTTTACGTTCGGACCAAATTGATTGATTGACTTATCTTCTTATCAAATTAGTTAAAACAAAACATTTCAAATCAAACTTTTTTTGCTCAGATAAGTTGGTGAAAAGTTGAATAAAGTATATCAACTTTTCATTTTAGAACAATATTTGTAGCTTACTTGCAACGAAAAAAAACATTTTCAACTATTATTGAACATAGAAAGTATACAATGGGATATATAAAAAAACGTGAGAACACAAAAACTACTAATAACTAAAAGTCTAACTAAATAGAAATTTCAATAAATTAAACCTGAGTGATTTGGTTAATGAGATCCTGGTGAGCAATGCTCCGACGAGCATCCACGAGTTGCTGCATGGCGCCACATTCTTCCTCCGAATGGCGACTCATGGAAAGGTACCGGTCAAGAACAGAGTCAACGCCAGGGTGGCCAAAAGAGAACACCTTGTTTCCCGGAGAGAAGACAATTATGGCAATCTCAGCTCCAGTGAGAGTGCAAAGCTCGCTCGCCTTCTTGAAGAGCCCCGAGCGACGCTTCGAGAAGGTCACATGAAGGTTGCTTTCTTTGGTCATTTTGACCATAGCAATCTTTTGACGACCTTTGCTCCTCTTGCTCGCCATCAGAGATTGCTACAACAAGATAATAATTAAAATGAACGAGAAAAGAGAGAGAATTATTTTGATGATGATGTAGGGGGGAGAGGAGGGATGATTTATATGATTTTAGAACGTGAATGATTTTGAAAACATCTCAATTTGATTGTGTGATTTGATGTTTTGTTCAATGTATTGCTAAAATAGTTTTTTAAAATAAACAATTTTGGGATTTTATGGTAGGTTTATAATAAACTATTTCCCTTTTTTAGCTTGATGATGATTTGATAAGGATGAATGAAATTTTAGACTAGGTTCATGATTTCATACAATATACTGTTGAACAATACGAGCAAATATTAGTTTACGTCACGAAATCATTACAAGCATGACTGTGTGAGGAAAGTAGTTATAAAATAACGAAAGATAGATGATGATCTCGAGCCAAGATTTGAATATAGTTATTGTATCATTTTTACATTATTAAAGTTTGAATATGTGCAAAAATTAGTTCACATCATGAATTCATTATTATGAGTATGATTGTGTGAGGAAATTATTTATAATAAAATAAAAAGATAAATGGTGATCTCGCGCCAAAATTTGAATGCGTTGTCCTTTAAAAATATCATTTTTTTGTTATTTAAGTTTAAAAATGTTTCTTTTAAATCAATTTTTTTAACATGTTTAATAATTTAATCAAGATAAGTATAAAATAAATTTATTTATAACTATATTTATAATTTTGCATGTATTGAATATTTAGTCCCAAATATTCTTAACTTGCGACTAAACAAATCGACACGACTAAGAACAATAAAGTAAACAATACGAAAATTAACCTCATATTTGTATATAAAGTGCAATGAAAAGAAAAAACAAGTATCTTTTTATGCTATACGAAATTCACAACTATAATGGTTAGATTTTTCTTTTATCAGCAAGCGTAACAAGCAAGACTCGAATCTATAATGGTTGGATTCTAATAATTGATACACTAATTTGGTAGTTAATCAATTATGAATAGGTTCATTTCATCCAACCAATTTTTAATTTTGAATATTTTTTGTGTTTAAAAATGGACCCTAGCTCAACATGTAATTTAGTCAAACTTTATACATTGGGCTCATAAATAATAAACATAATTTTGTTGTTGTTGTTGTTGCTGTTAAGCACTTGTCCAATAATTCAAATTTTGGGTTTTGGGATAGGGTTTCCAAAAGGAATGCGGATTATGGGAGAGTTACAAATTTTGCAATGATAATGTGTTGGTTTGTTAATTTGATCTGATATATCGAATTTCGTCAACTCCCATCAATTCAGGTCCAATAAATTTTGCAATGATAAGTTTTCTTTAGAATTCTCATTCACACACCTCTATTTTAAAATGTTAGAAATTTTTACACTCACATTTGAGGTGAAATTCAGAGCCCCATGAATTTTGATTAATGGTGTACGACTTTACGTTGTACATACTTTTAATAATCAAGTCCACGTGATAAAGTGAACCCACAAGACTGTGAAAGTCCAACTACAAAACTCCAACAAGAGTTCTACTACAACGCGTATCCCTTTGTATTATTGACCCCAGGTCAACACGATGCATCAAGTTTTAATAGTGGTTAAGGTGTTTTCCACATTTAAAAATAAAACAGAAATTAACTCACTTTTTTTAATAGTAGTAATGAGACTGTATTGATAATTGATATTCTTTTTATATGTACCTTCAGCAGAGATATTCCAATTTCGAGATCTCAAAGAGAATTCGAAACGCTTAAAACGCTTCACCTACCCTGTCTTGGTGTATTAATAATTTATATTAAATTATAATTAAAATATCATTTTTAACCTTATTAATCCATAGAGAATGACACAACACAATCAATTAAGAACTCAAATGATTGAAATAATGCACCCCATTAATGTTCGAAACATAAAAGAAAATCAGAACAAAAAAAAAAAAAACACTAATGTGCCCAAAGTTTAACCCACAATAAGAATATTACTATGAATTAAACTTTGAGCACTTATTTTTTGAAAAAACTAAAAACATGATTCATGATCCTTAAATCAAAGCTTGGGGGTGCAAGACTAAATACCAAACGACTCAGAAGAACCCATGAACATAAGGGTTGTGATCGCCGGAAAACCCCGGTCCGGCGATGTTACCGCCTTGAGACGCCACCACCTCTTGGCCACCATGATAGTTAATGTAACCATCAACCATATTCTGCTGATAATTTACAAAGTGACCATCGCCGGAGAGTCCAGCCGGAAACACCTGCACCGGCGCCGGCGCCGGCAAAACTGTCCCATTCATCATCATCATGCTCAAATTGAACTCATCAGCACCATATTGTGCCATGAACCGGCCAGCAAGCTCTTGTTCCATCACCCAACCACCATTCGAACTCGGACCCGCCACAGCCACCGGAGAAAACCCGCCGGCGGGGAAAGCGCCGGCGACATTTAGACCGTAAGGTCCGAAATTGAGGCCGGAGAAATTCGGATAACACGGTGGGCCGAAGGGGTTGTTGACGTTAGTCACCATATTTCCGCCGGCGCCGGTGAGAACCGCCGGAGCGGCGGCGGGGCTCTCAATCCCCTGGTTCTGGTTCTCCTTTGCCGCGGCCAGAGCGACCTTGACTTGAATCTTGTTGCGGAGAATGTTGAGAGCAGCTCTGAGCTGGTGGAGCTGCGGTGCGGAGAGCTCCTCCACCGGAGCTTCCCACCAGCACGCCGCCCGGCGTCGAGCTCTTCTTAACTGGTCTAGCTGTTCGGCGCGCTTCCTAACCATTGCCAGCCGGTGACATGCCTATATATTAAGACCATGAAGAAAAGAAATACATATCAACATAAAAAAATATAAAACACAATTAAAATACGAAAAAAAAAACGATTTTTTCATGTAAAGTCCATCAATATGTTTTTTTTCACGTAAGCACAAAAAAATTGTTGTCCATTTTGTCATATAGCAGAATTAAAATAATAATACAGCGAAAGATTAGTTTGAATAAGGTCTTTTCAGTCGTATTTGAAACTCAAATTCTCAACTCTAACTTTTGCACCAAAAGTTTGCAAGACGGCTTAAATGTATTATTTGTTATGATCAAGTTTAAGGTAGGAGATGGTTGGTATCACTTTTCAAAAGCAAAAAATTGCTCCAAAATAACTTTTTGAAACTATTGTATTTGATATCAAAAGTAATAACAAGAAAACCTGTATCCACAATAAAATAAATAAAATTCAAATGCATATTTATATATTAAAAAACTAAAATATCCTTTATCATGGTATACTCTTGCACAATTTATGAAAATATATAACTAACCAAACATTACAATTAGTTGTTAGGGAAATAAATTTTCTTAGAACAATTAGTCAACAATGAACCCATTTGGCTTGACAGTTTTCCTCAAAAAGAAAAGAAAAAAGAAAAAGAAAAAATAGGTTTAACAGATAGAGATTGTTAGAGAAATAATAAAATAAAAGCAAGGAGAGTAATCATATTCGGTTTGAATCATGTCATCCCGCAATCAAATATATATGTTAAAATGAGATTACAATTATTTAAAAATCTTATAACCTAAGTTATTTTATAGATCTAGATTCAAAATTAATACAACACGATTATTATATTAGTGTAACAGATAAAAAGGAATATGAGACAAAAAAAATGTTTAGACCAAATCAATAAGAAGATGACACATCTTCAAATTTCACTCGTACTCAACCCAATAAATTTGTGGGGAGTAGTGAAGTGATTCAGTGGATCTAGATTTTTTAATTAGGCGTTGTTACGTCATTAGCGGCTTAGCATAAACCAAACACTTTTGCCTTAAACTTCTTGCTCTCTAGTGTAATATATGTTAAACTCTTAATAAAAATAAATAACAAGTACGAGAGTTGGTAGGGTTAGAGAGAGACCCCATTGATTTGAGCATTGAGTTGATTAATGTTTCTCCTCCGTTTGGCTTCACGGAGGAGCCTCGTCATGCCTGTCGAACCCTCCATGGTCTGAGGCGTCTTCATCCAAGAAACTTGTCTAAAACAACGTTCACAGAATGGTGAGTAAACCTCTTGTTGGTCGGAAAGAAGATGCTCAAGCCAACATTTACATCACAAAAACTACATAGCCTCATTGGTATATATAGGAGGGAAATGAAGAAATTATGATGGGTTGAAATGAGTGTCCTTATTGTAAATTCAATAAGTTACCAAAGTTTAGGGGGAAAAATACACATCTAGATTGTTCTTCTCTGAATTTGGAAAAACTTGCTCCTGGGCGCTACTAGGGTAATTCTATGTACCGAGAAATGGTTAAAATTAATAAAAACTTTCCCTATAAAGATACGTAATTTGTATTTAATGAAATAAATATCTGCTCTAAAATTTCAGAATATTCATGTACGTGAAACGGTGGGCGAAACTGTTTTTTTATATAGACACAAGTAGAGGGAAAGTTTGACAAATATTTGAAGGAGTAATATAGTCATTTTACATAAACAACTAATAAAAGTTACACCGGTAATTAAAATGAATGAAGTAAACTAAAAGGTAGTGAAATGCACCAAGGCATGTTTGGTCAAACGGTTTAAACGCTTTGGATTCCCTTTGATGTCTTAGGTTCAAATCTTCTTACCGACGGTATAGAGTGGGATTGTGGAGTTTTGGGTCAAAAGGAGAGAGCTACCACGTGTTATGTAGCTCAATAATATTGATAATGTAGTTCCATTTTTTGAAATTATAAAGTTATTTGTTGTCTACATCAACATTCAATATTTGATGCTGCACATATCCTCTTATGAATAAACGTGATATTCTACTCCCTTTTAGGGCACCTAATTTTTGTAAAATAAGTTTTCTCCGGATCAAACCCCTCGTAATCTAAGTTAGCCTTTCTTCCAATACTCAGGCCAATAATATAATATTACTGCATGCATTTTATTGTTTTTATATATAAATAGTAAATTGTTTTCATATATTTACAATTGTCTTTATGCCTTTATCATTGTTCGAGTCACTCTTATTCTTTGTCGATGGGCTTAGTTGTTTGACCATTTTGGGTGTGGTGTCTTAGAAAAAAGTTTAGTGTTGGTTGGGTTTGCGACTTTGCATATACTAATCTGATCTGGTCATATCTTATTGAGCAAACTCTTTGGAGTTGTTTTGTAATATACTTATTCTTCCCCGGTGGTATTCATCTCACAACACTTGTCCCTTGTCTTTATTGGCCAAACCTATTTTGATATGACCAATGAGGGCATACTATTGAGATACACGCTAGCATAGGGACTACAACAGTTATGGTGTCGTTTTGTAGTAGAAGGTGTGACGTTTCATCTTCTCTAAAGGATAGGCTATAAGCACCCATGTTCATATCCTTATTTTGTACTTGTGCTTTAGACTATTGTCGGGGGATTTTTGTTTGTGATGTATTATGGTGTTTGTCCCTTTCACAATGTCGTTGTTTGAAAATCTATATAATGTTGTTTACTATGCTAAATCTGATGTGGATACTATATGGTGACCTATTATCTTATCCCCAATAGTATTTGCTTAGGAATCTAGGTCAATTGAGTAGAGAGAATAGGAAAGAAAATCTTGTTTGGAAGAAGGCTGCTTAGTTTCAAGCCTCCATGGTCCAATTTTGCACGATGAGACTACCTAATTAATAATGATGCAAAAGACAATGAAGATGTAGAATCTGAGGCCAAATATATGATGTTGAGGAGGATGATACTCATGTGTCTACTATTCGAGTGAGGGTTAGAGTTTTGAAAATCTCAAAGTTCATCAAAATGTATATTTGTTTACATTATTATATATAATAATAAAAAAAGGACTTTCAAGAGAGGTACGTAGTTCACATTTTTAAAACGAGACTAGCATAATTCTAAAGTTCTTGAAATTATATATAATGCCGAAAAATGAAAAAGGAGAGGTTTGATCGGTGCCCCTTATTTTTCTTCATATGGTGATAAGTTTAAATAGTGTTTAAACTTTTCTTTCCCTTTATGTGGTCGAGATGCTAGATTTTTACGGCCTTGCCCCTTCTCAGCTCATGTCGAACTCATGGTATTTGTTACTTGTTTTCAAGATGGGTATGGTACATTTTTTTGAAACATTTTTGTTGTTTGTATTAGCAAAACAATATTGGGCAGTACTAACTCAAAACTCGGAGTGTCGTCTTGGTAGGGTTGGACAAATCTATGAAAGAAATTGGAAAGAGCATATGTTATATGTATGATATCCTCAAGATACCGAGCTAAGGAATCATTTGGGATATCAAGTACCCGATGGTTCTTCCAGATGGGCAGGCGTTGATCGATTATTCCAATGTGAGCCTACCAATTCTAAGGAAATGAACTTAAAAAATACTTATTTTTTGTTAATAAGCAAGTGTAACAACTGAGACTTAAACTTGAGATCTATAGAAAAACAAGCGTCTTAAGTCATTTGTTCCATTGATAGTTTTTAGAAATGAACTTTAAATGAAATTGTGTTTGATCATAAAGTTGGATTAGCAATAAAATGATTGGTCAGATGAAATTAAATAAAACTTGCTATAACTTTATTCCAAATAGTTGAAACATACACCCTTATCACCTAAAACACATCAAACAAAAAAGAACAAAAAGAAAACACTTACATGCACAAAGTTTAATGCACAATTAGTACATATCTTCATATGTCAACGCTAAACCGCCGAATGCATGAATTGTCTCAAAGTTGCGCATTAAACTCTGTGCATCTAATTTTATTTTAGGAATTAATAACACGAACGAAGATCCTTAGTAAAAGCTTGGGGTGGAAGACATATACCAAAACACAAACACTTAGAAGAACCCATGTCCATAAGGGTTATAGTCGCCGGAAAACTCCGTTCCGGCGAGTCTCTGGCGGCCACCACCGTAGACATGGCCGTGATCAAACTCACGAGCCTCCTCTTGGCCACCATAGTAATCAATGTAGCCATCAACCATGTTCTGCTGATAAGCCGCAAACTCTTCATCACGTTGACCACCGCCGTTGAATCCCGCCGGAAACATCGGCACCGGCGCCGGCATAACCGCCCCATTCATCATCATGTTCATGTTGAACCTATCAGGACCGCCGCCGCCATATTGGGCCATAAACCGGCCAGCAAGCTCTTGTTGCATGACCCAACCATCACCCGAACTCGGACCCGCCACCGCTCCGCCGTCCACAGCCATCGGAAAGAACCCACCGGCGCCGGCGCCGGCGACATTTGGACCAAAAGGACCGAAGTTGATCACGCCGGCGAAATTCGGGTAAAAGGGTGGTCGAAGGTTGTTGCCGTCGTCAGTCACCGTGGAGCCTCCGGCTCCGGCAGGATCCGCCGGGGCGGCGGTGGACTTCATGGAAGCATCTAGGTTTTGCTTCTCCTTTTTCTTCTCCGTGGCCTGAGCAACCTTGGCTTTAAGCTTCTTGAGGAGAGAGTCGAGAGCGGAGCTGAGCTCGTGGAGCTGCTGCTCCGCCAGCTCCTCCACCGGAGCTTCCCACCAGCACACTGTCCGGCGAGCTTTTCTCAGACGGTCAAGCTGCTGGCCGTGCTTCTTAGCCAGATCGAGTTGATCAGAAACCTAGAAAATATATAATAGAAAAATTATATTAATATAAAAAAGTATACAAACCCAAATATTGAAAATGTTTAGACAAATTTTGAAATATCTTCGGGGAAGAATTTTGTTTTGCACGCAAATATTTCGAAATAAAATTAGGACATTCGCTCGTATTAACACATTGTTGTCAATTTTATAAGACGCTATGTGTTTTTCACGTGACATGGTGTGTAGTCCGATTTAACGGTTTGATTCTACAAGTCATTTAATATATAATATTATTTTAATATCATTTTTTAACTCAGGAACAAACATGTCCATTAGTCGGTACAAACTTTTTACTCACATGAAAAATACATACAAAACTTTACCTAAAATAATTATAATTTTTTATCATTACATTTTTTATTATAAAAATTTAGTTGAGTAAAATATTCACTAAACACAAAATAGAAAGGTGAAAAACTAAGGTAAAAAAAAATATAAAGGTGAAAAACCTCTACTACGTTTGAGTCAACAATTTTCATTCGAGTCCACTAGTATTCAAAATTAGTCCTACATTTTTGCCGGTCCAAAACATACTTCATAAAAAATTTAATCGGATCAAGCAAGTTTGCTTATTTGGTACCATAAAGGCAAAAACCGGCATCCTATATATAAATTAGTTTGATTTTTTTTTAATAATCGATTCAACGTAAAACCTTATTTCTAATCTCTAAGCTACATGCTAGAAGTTTGATAAGAAGTTAAAAATATTTTATTGGACTAACAATTAAAATATTTTAGGGGTATTTTTACTTAAAGGGATGAATGTCTGAGAGATAGAATTAGGGTGGAAGTCCTAGAAAATGAAAAAAAAAAATCACATTTTTAAAAATAGCAAAATAAATAAGTAAAAATAATTTTTTCTGGACTGAAATTGGACCTTTTAAAACAAATTGAAAATGGACCAAATTTAATAAAGACCAAAACTACTCTCTAATTTTTAAATCAAACCGAACTAAATATTAAATTCTTGCAATACAATCTAAATTACCGGTTCAATCCAAAATTCAGAAATAATTACTTTAAAATAATTCATTCGATAGATCTATGCTTTGTCAAACGAGATCATCCTGAATATTTAGAAGAATTCTTATAACCTAAATTGTTTTGTAAATCTTTTATATTCAACATCAAAACAAGATCACTCAATATATTAATTTAAATATATGTTAAACTCTTAGTAAAATGAATGACCGAGAGGGTTACCTCGGTGATCTGAGCATTGAGCTGCTTGATGTTTTCCACACGACGAGCCTCAATAAGTAGTTTCGTCATGCCAGTGGTTGAACGTCCTTGTTGTGGCCGACGGTGATTTCGGCCAAGAAACTTGTCCAAAACAGTATCCACGGATGGGTGGCCAAAGGAGTAAACCTTGTTCCCGGGAGAAAATATTATTAGAACAACATTTACATCACAAAGAGTACAAAGTTCACTGGCCTTCTTGAAGAGCCCAGAGCGACGCTTTGAAAATGTTACTTGTCGATTGCTCTCATTCTCCATCATCTTCATCTCCACTTTTTGACGCCCACGAGTAATCTTTTTTGGCATTGACGACATTATTTTGAATAGTAAAAAACGATCTTGTGTATAAAAAAATGCTCAAGATTTGGTGGGTTGGAGGGGTAGGGGAAGGGGTTTATATAGGTGAAGACTCCATCATCACTTGAAGGGTAAATTTGGGTAACCAAAATCTTTAATTTGTTTCTACAATGAGGTTTTTCATTTTATTTTGAAAAATCAAGTCCTCTTTCTCATATATGGGAGGGAAATGAAAAAATGATGACGAGGTGAAATGTGTGTAGTTATTGACAATTCAATGGTTACCAAAGTTTGTAGAAATGAAAAAAAGCACATGATTCTCCTTCCTTGAACATAGATAATCTTGTTACGAGCGCTATAAGGAGATTATGCATGTAACATCGATAAATGGTTAAAAATCCACTTTCTGTATATTGATATGCAATTTGCATTTAACATGAATGTTGATTTTATTTGAATTTTGAGAATATTCAATGTAGCCTTAGGAACGGAACTGTTTTTTTCTTTGTACCTACTTAACTATTTTTTAGAGTTCGGAAAATATTTCAAAATAGTAAAATAGTAATTTTATTTCCACAAAAAAGAAAAATAGTGATTTTACACCAGCAATTTATAACCGTGATACTAAAATAATGAATAAACCAAACTTAAGAGTAGTTAAATGCCGTAATATATTCTTAAAAGTAAATGCGTGTTTAATTATCAACAACGATACGATGATATTTACTCATAATTACTACTATAACAAATATGTCCACAATGTAGTTAACCATATACTACATTTTGTTAGCAAAATTTTAACAAATGGATATCAATTATATTTAGCATACGACATTAAAGAATAAAGTGTGTCGAACTAAAGTAGTTCCATTTTAATTTTTGGAATTACCAAATACTTTTGTTCACATCAACATTGAGAATTTTTAGAATATATTATATATATTTTCAACACTATTTTGCATGGGACTTATGCATGTAATGGTTAATGTAACCAAATATAAAAGAAATTAAGAATTTTGTACGTTGCATCAATGGCAAGAGATTTGCTTAAAGTGCTTTGGAAGTAGAGAAATTAATGTTCAAGTAGCCATGGTCTCTCCCACCCCCATACCCCACCCAAACTCCCAACCCACCGTCGACACCAGCAAGATAGCCACTCCCCATGACCCTCAGCCCTCCTCCGACCTTCAAATCAGTGACTACCAACCCGTGAACCCCAGCACCAGCCTCCAACCCAGAAGAAAGGAGCAGCAGAACCCAAGATTCATAGCAGGAGCTACCATCTACATCTGCAATCTCCCGGAGCACATCAACAACATCGGCATACGCAGGATCATCTCACCTCATGGCACGGCGATTGACGCCTTCGTCCCTCACCGGCCAAACTCCAAAGGCAGGCGCTTTGGTTTCATAAAAATGAGGAACAGCGAAATTGCTGCCAGAACTATATCGGCTCTTGACGGCACTCTCTTTCAAGGCC
>JAYMTF010004109.1:0-13826 GCA_036897485.1 Pelargonium nanum | reverse complement strand
GGAGCAATGATGGCGGTGTCTTGACGGAGCTGCGATGTCGTCGCCGTGAGAATGGCCGGCGATGATGGTCTTCGAAGCTGCAATTTCTCCAAAGATCTAGAGGTTGGAGCAACGGAGGTTGGAGCAATGGACGAGTATCAGATCAGTAATTTATTTTTGAAACCAAAAAAAAAATCAAAACGCTGCGTTTTATTTATTTTTTGGTTCAGAAAATCAAAACGACGTCGTTTTGATGGATTGAAACCAAAAAAAATTAAAACGTTGTGTTTCAATGGTTGGCTGATGTGGAGGTGTTTTCTCACGTACCGAGGGTGACATGACAGTTGTCGCTTACGTGTCAGTTGTAACCTACAATAATAGGTAAGTTGGACTAAAAAATAAAAAAGTGCAAGTCCAGGGATCGAAAGGAAGCAAAACCCTAAGCAGAGGCCAACTCTCAAATAAAAACAAGTTCAGGGGTATCCAAATTTTTAACCCTTTAAATTAAAATAAAGTTGCGTTTGGGAACATGTAGTTGATTTGAAATTCGTCATTTCAAATACAAATATAATGTTTGTGAAATTTGAAATTTTAAATAACAAGGTAAGAGTTATCATTTGAAATCTCAAATTCTAACTATGTTTTGAATCCTATAGAATTTGACTCAAATCCAAATTCAAATTCATTATTTGACTTAAATCCACCATTTCAAATTAAATACCGGTTCCTAAACACAACATAACAAAGTTACAAATTACAGGACTATAGACAAGTCATGTAACTACAAACATAGAAAATTAGATCACAAAAGAACTTGAGCCACCCCTGCCTAGCCGCCAGCCCCACGAGCTGATACTTTTCAATACGCCGACCGTTTCGTGAAATTTGAGAACTTAAGCGGTTTAGCGGTCTGCAGGTTAAACCATAAACATTCATGCCTATAGGCTATAGTCAACCAAAGCTTTTTTTTTTTTTTTTTCAAAAAGTTGAGCTACACAACAGGGGGTAGCTCTCCCCTTTTAACCCAAATCTCACCCCACCTGACGTAATAGGGTTTGAACACACGACTTCCTAAGTGAAGATGTGTGTCTTGATCATTGCGCCACCTCCAGGGAGCTAGTGAACCAAAACATAACTCAAAATATTAAAATTGTAAGAGTCATTTGAAAACTCCATATTAAATCATATATCCAGGTATTAAAAGAAAAACCATATATGAGTAATGTCGTATTACTTTAAAATGTACTTAGACAGAGAGAAAATAAAAATTAGTTAAACAAAAAGTTGAATTTTTCAAAAAAAAAAAGTATATAAAAATTTAGTAAAAAGCCGTCTCTCCATTCTTTTTTTTAGTTGAGCTACACAACAGGGGGTAGCTCTCCCATTTTAACACAAAATCCACCCTACCCGACGTAATGGGATTTGAACCTACGACCTACTACATGAAGATGTGTGTCTTGACAATTGCGCCACCCCCTAGGGGGCAAACGAAGAAAAAGGTAAAAATAAACTGCGCACTCAAGTACTCGAAACCAAAAAGGATTCAAAATGAAAAACAAATAAAAAGTGAAATTAAAACATATATTAAACCGTTGTTTTTGGTAATTTTTTTTAAATTATTGATGAACGGTGGCCTGTAAACATATATTAATAGTGTATTTAATTAATTTCTTCCATTTCTTTTTTAAAAGACGGATTTCCGATTTATACCGAGCTCTTGTCATATTGACAAGCTTAAGTTTCAGGATTATTTTTTAACAATTTTACAAATAATCTCGAATAAGTATGAAGAGCATGATGTAGGTACTGTTATCGATCCGTGAGATGCTTAGTTGGGTTGTGGACCGGGGTTGACAATAGCAACAGGTCGAGTCTGGCGTGCTTCAAGTGGTTCAAGCTCTGCAGGCTGGATGAGAGGACATCAGCGTCTTCAGTATGATTCAGTGGGCTGGTACTAAGGAGTCTCGGGTGGCGAAAATGATGATGCTTCGAATATTTTTGAGATTGACAAATTACAAGTGGTTCAAGGGATTCAAATTGAAGAAGAGGTTTCCAATGCCTTTTATCTTGTGATTTTTTTATATAAGCAACTTGTTTAGATAGTTTGACGACTTGTTTGTGAGTTAGTTAAGACTTCTAATTTGATTGATACTTTCTTTAGTTGAATAACAAAAGGTTTACTTAAAAAATACAACAAAAAAAAAGTTGTTTTACTTTTTGTGGTATCAAATGAGGTATTATGAATCTATGAGCCACCTCTACCCCCAAATGTGGATCAAGTCTCCATGAATCATTTTTTAAATTATATAACTTTAGATCGAAGAATTATTTAATTATTTGTTTATCTATTAATTTATGTTTATGTACATCCTCTTTTATTCATCCACATTAATTTAATTATATAAAAAAACATTCCACATGCAATAATTTAATGCCACATTATTCAGACAAAAAAATATTCCTCCATATCGCAATGCGTCATCGTTTTAGCCCACTTGTGGTCCTCTATTGCGTTATAAACTTGCGATTCGCGCTTCAGTTCTTGGCGAATCCGAGTTCTGGAACGTCGACGGAATCGGGAGAGGCACATTGGAGCTCCGGCGAGTCGAGGATCGGATCGGAGATTGAAGATTGTGCTGTTCTGTGATAAAGGTATGAGCTTTAGCTCTCTTTTACTTTGAATTTCATTTTCTTTGTTTTAGTTGGTGATTTATGAAGCGTTTATTTGACTTTCGACATGTTTAATTCGATTTGTGTAACATGTCGTGTTCGTGTAGTATTATAAACTAAATATATATTGTACAAGTCGATTCAATTAACACAACACGTTTAATAATAACCTTGTTCAAATATTGAACACTGACACGAATTGTTTAATAATCGTGTAGCGTGTCGTGTCGTACGTGTCTGTGTCGGCGTCAGCTTAACGAGAGCTTGCAACTTATGTTGGTCTTAGTACGATGCTTCCACGGTCTTATCTGAGACACAATAGTTATAAATGATACGTATGAGTTTGTGGGTGACAAAATGAGATGAAATAAAAATAAAATAAATAGGAAAGACATAGAGAATAGCAGTGATTATCTAAGTCATATTATTTGAACATTAATCGTACTATCATGTCGTGAGTGTTTAACTAGTTCGGCATAAACACGCCACAATTATTAATCATGTTTGGTTTTCATATACAAACACAACACGATTATAATTATTTCGTGCTAAAAACAATTAATTCATGTTGGGTTTGTACTGGGTCACATGTCACGTCCCATATTGCAAGCTCTAGTTATATGTCATGTGGTTTTTATTTTGAAAAATGCTATTTGTCTCAAATCTTGTACAAAAATCTCTATACAAAGTGATATGACAATACATGTGATAGATATATATTTATATTTTTGCGATTTAAATTTAACTTTAAATGAATAGCAAATCTTTATATGACGCTACCATCCTTTTCAAGAATTTGTAACATAGAGCGCTTGATTTATAAGATATAATCGTCAATTAATTGACACTTCGTTTTATGCACAAATTTGGAATACAGAGCACAATATTTGGATCAAATCGGACACGTACTGGTCACAACTTGGTTGATACATGTACGGATCAGGATTGTACCAAATTTAATAAATTAGAATTATTTTTATAAATAAAATGAAATGAGTAAACTATAAATTGTGCTAAGAGTAAATACATTTTTATTTTAAAAACACACATTCGGGTTAACAAGAGAGAGATAAAAATAACAGATTGAAGGAGGAGAACACGAGTACACGGTTCCTAAAAAGTTATGTTAAATATTCATGTAACATTTTTCAAAAAAAAAAAAACATTGTTTGAAAAATGACTTAGTAGAGACATTGTCTTAGATGCTTACAATAGTAGGAGATCTTGGAGACTTGAACGTTTTGTTGCCAACTAGTTTGAATTTTTTGTTTAGGCACAAATAAAAGTTATAGTTTAATTGAGTTTAAAACTAGCTTCTATGCAAGGGTTGGGCTAGAAATTTGCTTAAGCGACCTAATATGTGCTCTCTAGAAATCTGGATGATATTGTGTCACAGACCGAAAAAGTATAACACAAAAATTTTCTCTTGAAAATAAAATTATGGCACGCGCATGTACGAAAATATCTTATAACTTTTGAATACATTCATCACTTAGCAAACTACCCTTACTTTTTCCCTAAATAGAAGACTGTGGACACTAAAGAATTCTACATTACAACAACTAGAGGAAGTCTCTAGGTCATTATAGTGTCATGTAAATTCATAGTGGACAAATGGTAAAAAAATCTCCAAATGATATATCCTTGCTGTTTAGGGTGTTTTAATACTTTTAACCCCAACCATCCATTTAGGTGGGGGACTTGTACAAGTATGAGAGGAGTTCATTTGCCTAACCCACTCTCCAACAATAGCATCTTTCTGACTCCTCAATATAAATAATTATAGTTGATTTTTGCGACTACAAAAATCTTATATATAGCTTGTTGAACTCAAGCAACTTAAAGAAAACTATAAAAGAGATTATAGATAATGCTGTAAAGTGAAATGCTATGAAGGGATTATTTATTTACTGCAACTTAAGGTTTTATATAGACAAGAATTACAACAGTCTCATCCACCATGTTACCATCCACTCCTAATATTAAGCAACTCACTCCTTCATATCTCTTCAGAATAATTAGGATAACTAACCGACATTAAAAATATCTACTATAAACAAACCATAATCTAATTTATTCAATATAGCTGTCGTGGTACAATGCAATGGCAATTTCGACACACATATTTTTTTAGCAACTCATAACAAAAATTAACACCACTGAAAAAACATAATTACATAATTACAAATATAATTGAACAGTTGATGCCTACCTCTTTTTTCTCACAATTGAATCACATTTACTTCGGTTTGTGTATAGTTAGTTTACAATAATTTTATTATTTTTCAACACAATCTAGACATTTCATCTGTTTTTATGTTTAGCCTGTACAAACACGTTAAATTTATAAATTAGTCGAGTCCGAATATTTGAATGGTGTCAAATGTCGACGTGTTATGTACTAAATTTCCAACTTCTTAGACACACGTCTATGTTACACTTCCCCTCTCCATTTTTTATACTTAAAGTACCGTAACTCCTTTTTTATACTAAAAGTACCGTAACTACATATTTTTAATATTATTTTTTTTCTTCTTTTGTTAGTGAAATTATTTAATGAAAAAGTTTGTGTTAATAAATAATTATAGTAAGTTAAGGGACAATTATTATTCTAAATCTTTTTTGTAATTGTCTAAAATAGAAGCTTAACATGTTATTGGAATACACGATAAAAAATAATTTTTAACATGACAGACTTTTTAATCATCTGCACAAGAACTTTTAAAATAAATCAAGACAAATCATTTACAATCTAGTTGTAATGTTAATAAAAAAAATCTCATAGCCGGAATATTTTTTTTGTTTTTTTTAGGGAAATAGTCGGAATATTCATACAAATAAAAACAAAGTCATATTATCAAACTTATATCATTTTTGTCTTTTAACGATTTAAAATGAACTTGAACAAAAAGAAAAAAATTGCTTTACTTTTTTGTGGGATCAAATGAGGTATTATAAATTTATGATGAACTTTTCACCAAAAAGTGTGGATCAAATCTACATAAATCGTTATTAAACTCATGCCATAGTCCAAGAATTAATATTATTGTTTCAAAAAAAAGAATTAATTAATTATTTGTTTATCTATTAATTTATATTTATCCACATATTCTTTTGTTTCATACTCATTAATATAATTATAAAAAAATTCCACGCAATAATATAATGCCACGTGTCCATACCAAATAAATATTCCTCCCTATTGCAAATACGTCATCGGTTTATTCCACTTGTTCCCTGCTATTGTTTGCTTGCTGGCTCTTCTATTGCGTTAAAAACATGCGATTCGCGCTTCAGTTCAACGCGAATCCAAGTTCTGGATTCGTCGACGGAATCGGGAGAGGGACATTGGGCCTCCGGCGAGTTGTTGATCGGCGATTGAAGATTGTGCTGCTTCAATCTTCGAGTTCCGGCGAGGCTTGATCGTCGAGTTCTGTGATAAAGGTGACAACTTTAGCTCTCTCTTGCTAGTTTGAATTTCAGATTCGTTGTTTGTTTAAGTGGTCGAGATGGGATTGTAGGATCTGTGGTGTGATTTTCTGAAATGGGTTTCTCTTGATATGTTAAAATGTTAAATTATTTGCTCTAAAGTGAATGATTTTGAGAATTTGAGGTTTAGTGGCATGTGGGGGGTTTTGGGTTTCGAGAAAAGTCAATAACTGAGACTCAGTCAATTCTATGTGAGCTGAACACGTCATTATGGGTTTCAAATGCCCGCCCATATTCAATTTGAATGTGTTATGGGTGAGTCTCAGTCATTAACTCTATGATTGAAACTCCTTCCTCTCAGGCATTGACGCCGAGTTTTATATATCTTGGTAAATTTTCAATTTGTTGGAAGCAAATTTCATTAGTGTTTAAGTTTGTAGTAGTTAAAATTATGAAGATGGTAAGGATTGGCAACAGTGTGCCAGTGTGTTTTGCCTAAGTCAATAGGGAAAGAAAATACTCGATCCGACTGAAAATAGGTGTTCACTTGTTATTTTTTAAATATTAAAGATAAGTTAGTTAGAGTTGTACTTTTCTTGAAATAAACTCAAGAACTTATTTTAGAGACATTGTTGGTAATTCATGCGTAAGTAACTATTCAAGGAAGTGGACAATCATTTTGGAACAATTTTATTTATAGAGAAAGTAGACATTCATTTTGAGATAGAGGGAGTAATAAAAAATTAGTATGACTTAGCAAAGGAGATAGAATTAGATATGATGGAGTGGAGGAAGAGAAGACGAGTACACAATTCCAATGAGTTTTCATGAAGGATTCATGTTGCTGACCTCAACGTTGTTTAGGAAATGACTCGGTTGTTTTTGTACTATGTTGATGAACATGAGCATGTCTTATGATGTTTCCAATGGCGGGTTATCAGTGTATTGGACATTTTGTTGCCACCTTGTAGCAATTTTTCTGTTTCGCTGAATTAGGGAATTAAGGCACAAATAAAAAATATAGTTTGATTGTGTGAGTCAAAACTTAATAGACATTTAGCTAGAATTTATTGAGAAAAAAATACTTGAGAAGTTTAAATATATGAACCTACAGTATTTGCAATAGTTAAAGTGAGTGATTGAAATGCAAAACTTATATGATTGTTATCTTCTGTTCCTCTATTCCATGATTGCTTTTAAATTTCTCGACCTTTCATGAAATATAATGTAAATAAAGGTTGATTTATAATATATGATTTGCGAAGAATAGGAGAGATTGATAAAGAACCTTGAAATTTAGTAGTTTCTTGTTTAGCTATATATCTGTGTTACAGAGTGACAATAACTAGAACATTTTTTAGTAGCTCCTTAATGAAAACTAAACAACATATCCTCTTTACACATGAAATGGTAACAAATTTGTAGCTCTTGGTGTATCCGCAAGGATGATTCAACTTCCATACGCACGAGACACTTATTCTTTGATCCGCCTAGGTGCACAGAGTAATGAAAGTCATCTAGACCTTAATTTCTCTTCTTTCTATTTGTCTAGACATTTTCACAGTTAATTTACGCTATTTTTATTGTTCTCGTAACTTTGTGCACTTTTTTTCCTTTCTCTGATAGTCTATTGAATTTATCAGATCAAGTATCCGGTGCACACAAATAAGCAATCCAAGAATCATCTGTGTTACCGTGAAGTTATTGACAATGCTTAAGGTTCCGGATCATCAGGTTGCCGGTCATCAAGCAGGAGGCGGGAAGCTTGGTCCTCTTATAGATGATTCAGGGCGGTTTTACAAGCCTCTCCAAGGCGATGAGCGAGGAGAACAAGAAGTCTCCTTCTACATTTCGTTCTCCTCCAATGCCAAGATCCCGGATCACATTCGTAAATTCTTCCCTCTCTATCATGGCACTCAACTTGTAGAAGCATCCGATGGATCCGGCATGAAACCCCACCTTGTCTTGCAAGATATTGTTTCAGGTCGCCTCAATCCATCGATCATGGATATCAAGATTGGTTCAAGGACATGGTATCCTGAAGCGTCCGAGGATTATATCCAAAAGTGCCTCAAGAGAGACAGAGAATCCACAAGTCCTTCGTTGGGATTTAGGATCTCGGGGTTCCAAAAATACGAGGACAATGAGTTAGGATTCTTGAAACCATCCAAGAAAGTTGTCATGGGATTTACCACAGACGACGTTTGGTTGACTCTAAGAAAGTTTGTTTCCTCTAATTACTCGTCGACAGATTGTTCTTTTGCGCGTAGCGTTTATGGCGGGATATTGGCCCAGTTATTGGAACTGAAGGCGTGGTTTGAGGATCAAACCCTTTACCATTTCAATTCTTGCTCGGTTCTTATGGTGTACGAAAAAGAATTGCTATTGAAAGGACTTGGCTCGGGTGCTGAGGTTAAACTTGTTGATTTTGCCCATGTTACCGAAGGCAATGGTGTGATTGATCATAACTTTCTAGGCGGGTTATGCTCGTTGATTAAGTTTGTTTCAGAGATTTTAACCATTTCAGATCAAGACTCGCGCCCGAAAGCTTGCTGATTGCTGATTTGAACATTAGACAAGTCTCATTTGCTGCTGCTTCTCTTGCATAGCCAATAAAGGTTACTATATTTGTATGTTATCGAACTATGTGATGTGATTTTTATTGTATTGTAGAGATTGATGAAACTCTTGCATAGAATATGCACATCATTCTCAATAAATTTGTACCAAGTTTTTGCTGTTGTTGTGAAAGTTTTACACAACTATTGATTGTTTGTGTGCTTCATTTGCTGTTTAAAGTGTAGTCAAGTCCTCTCTCTATCGAGGAGCGCTCAGGTCGCACAAAATTCAAATTGTCAACTCATTGTTTATCGATATCAATTTTTAATGTCCATCAAGACTATTTATCTTCATTTATTCCTCGGTCATCTTGACATTTTCATAATCATTCTACAATATGTCTTCTGTTCATTTTTATTTAGTGCATTTATTCATTTCCTTGCACTAGAAGAGCAAATGTGTAGCAACTTTCGAGCAATGTTTCTAAAGGCTTACATGTCTAAACTCTATATACTATATTCGTTTCAAATTGAATGTCAAATTTTTATGTTTTGTCACGTCGACATTCTTGCTTTTTGATCAATTTTATGACTATTTTTTCAAGTTTTGTCATTATTCACAAACTTTTATAACGATACAAAAATCATATATTAATATACAAAACTAATTAAGTTCTTCTAGATACTTACATCATTACATATAGCTAATCAAATTTTTAAAAGAAGATGAAGATACAAAACAAGAAGTATACATGATTTTTGGGGTGTCAACAACTTGTAAGCTGTATAGGCTAATTCTTTAATTTTCAATTGTTTTTTTACAGGTTTAATTTTCAATTGTTACTGTAATTAGTAAGTAAAAAAATCAGTAAAAATACACTGATCATTATAAATATTTACTAAAAGTTTTCTTTGTGAAAATCAAATTTAGTGGAGGTCTTGTGAGAGAAATCTAAAGCTAGTTGTCTTAGCTCCTTGGTCAGTGCTGGTGCTCCACAGTAAAATACACCTGCATTTTTGTAAACCAAACACAAACATCAAATTATATTTATGGCATCAACAAAATAGATAATTGGGTAATTATAAAAGGATAAATAACAAATAGACACTTACCAACTCTCGAATTGGTGTGATTGAGAGCGATTTTCTTGTACACGTTGCGCCAATCAGGCTTAGCAAAATGTGACATCACGCGGGTACCAGAAACAACATCGACCCCATTTTTAGCATGGTTAATAGATTGAAGCATTGCAATGAGAGCTGATCGAGCATCACCTTCCTCGTAAACGCTAGTACAATAATTGTGCATTTCGATCACACCCTTGTGGTCCAATTCAGCAACCTCATTCATCACATTCTTGAACCAATCGAACGAGCCTTGCTCTCTCGTTACCCAATAGAAATAGGCTCTTCTTGTCTTAGGTGTTGGTGTCGAAATGAAATTGTTATTAGCATCAACTAAGGTTATACCGTTCTCTAGTGCATTTTCCTCCTCGTCCATGGCCTTCATGTTGTTCACTATGTCCTTCACTATGCTGATCATTGGCGTTGCTCCGATTCCTAACCCTACGAGCAACACTACCTCATATTTCTTGTAATCTTGTGCCGGAGCTCCATATGGACCATCGATAAGAACTCTTGGGAATCTGCTCAGCATATTAATAGATGAATTGTTGATGTTAGCGATTGTTGTTATTGATTTTAACGAGAACTATAATATAATATTTATACAAACTTCAACCAAAAAGATGACCAATGACTGTTATCGAACTTCGGATTTGTAAGTAATTAAAAGTGATCATATACTCGAATTTGAATTAAATCAAATGTTAAAAAACAAGAGAGATCACTTACTCTGGATTTATTCCTCCTTGCAGGCATTCAGCCCTGAGGAGTCCACTCTTCCCATTCCCTGGGGGCTGGCACACCTGAAAAATGTTTCATGTAATCTCATATAAGTTTTTTCTTTTATTTCTATTTAATTATGTGCTTTTAACCACGTGTAAAACAAAATATTTACCTCTGAGAATACAGTTTTGAGTTGTCGCGTCCAATCACCGAGGGTTCGAATATGAACACTAAGATAATCGTCTTTAGGACTTGAAGTGATCGAGAATGGATGCCTGTTGAATTAATTAATTAATTAAATAAAAACCAACTTATAAGCAAGTTAGCACATGACCAAATCAATATATCTTCAAATCCCAAAAATTAATATGCATGTTGTAATCAAATATGTGAGTGTTTCTTAATTAAGGTGGTGTCATGTGAACTTCATTACCACTCAAAGGGAGAGACAGCAGCACAATTAACAAACATGTATTGTCCACTTTTGTATTTGAAGCCTTGTGGCTTTGACATGTGAAGTGCCAATACATTTCCAGGATATACAGCAACCTGGTTCAATAAATACATATATCATTATGAATAAAGATTTATGAAAATACACAAAATTATGAAAAGAAGAAGTAAAAATGGGTTATATGAAATTGTATTGACAAACATTAATGAATATGTGAAAATGAAATTAAAAGATAGACAAACATTAAAAACTATTTTAAACAAATATTTGTGAACAATATTTCTTTGTTCACTTCTTTGTGTGTCTAAGTGATCCAATTGAATTAATAATAGCTATATACTATAAATAATGGATCTTGTTTGATTCACAACATTAGAAGAATTAGAGTATATTATAACATTTTTTAAAATATTGCTTTAAAATCTTCATCTTAGAATATTTTCCTTTAGTTGGATGCAAATTAAGTTTTACCTTTAATATGCTCACAGCTTTGATACTTGATCGAAATGCCCTAATCAACCTCTCACAACTATAAATAGCGAGCGGAATTGTCAAATACATCCATGTCTGCATGCACGAAGAAAATTTATGTCAAAACTATAAATCCGAGCAAACTAATCAAAATCAACAACAAAGAAGAAAGTAAAACATAATTGTAAATGATTTCCATGTATTCTAATATTATGTTTTTCTCATATCTGATGACAAGAAAATCGGGTGGTAAATCAGATGCCTCCTCAGTTACATGAAAAAACACGTCATCAGAGTACATGTGTCAATCAACTTCCAGACATAGTTATTACGCGTGAATCATTACGTACCGTTTTCTTGTACCATTCATGGTTGAGGTACAAGTAGATTCCATGGACAATGAGCAAAGCATAGACAATGACAAACAAATGGTGAGAGTACCAAAAGGCATTGAAGCCAGTGAGCTTCTTGAGAGGGTTTGGTAGGTTAAGCCTTCCTCTTCTAAACCAAGGGCTAGCAAGAGTGAAAGCTATTGCCATCAACACTACCATAGCAATCCCACTCAATCCTTCCACTGACTTCACAAAATGCCAATAGCTTGAAGGTTGATGATCCCCAAAGAAAGGTCTCATTGGCTTGTATTTGTTGCTAGATGAGTGAAGAAGACGAGGAAAATCACATGCTACATGAGCAAATGTGTGGACACCAACTCCAATTGCAATTCCAATTGCTATTAGCTGAGAAATAGAAAAATGGACATCATACTAATTAGGTTAGGAAAATGTTAAACCACTGCAACAAATTTTGACATAAATCATATTTTATATCTCACACACACATTTGTGTCGGAAATTTCAGTCACAACTATTTGTGACAACACAAACAATGACATAAATATTTTATCACAGTTCCGTCACAAATTATATTTTGTGATTGAAATTCATATATTTGTGACAAATAATGTAAATTGAATATGAAAATTTTGCGATGGTTGAAATGACGGGGTATGTGAAATTTTGTGACAAGAGAAATTCTTTAGAATAATAAAAAATCTTGTAAATTACCTATATATCTAGTTAAAACTATATTTTCCTTACTCTTAATTTCCTTGATCAGTGGAATCACTTGTATAGAAAGGTTTTATCTCAAGTTTTCAAGGATAAGTATTTAAGTCTGGGAATTCTGTACTTCTCGACTAAAAAAAGTTATAATCATTGTTAACATGATTTTTAATCTATTCATAAAAAGTAAGACGAGAGAAGATCATCTAGTTTCAGTGGTTCGGATATGTCTAACATAAGACGGTAAATGATGTTTTTAATAAAATAAAACATCAAAATTTACTAGTAATAAGTACGAAAAAGTTTAAGGGCACATAATTGAAGGGACACACGTTAATTAATGATACCACGCTAAATAAACTATCCAACTTTATTCAAAATCGATAATCTTATATCATACTTTCACGTGAATTGTGCAATTATTGTGTATTCAGACGTGTACAATTCAAGAGTTATGAATAGTTCATTAGCGTACCTTGTGGAAATTGAGGTTGTCATCAAAGGGAACAACATGCCCTAACTTGGCCTTGTTCCTGAGCCAAGTGATGCTCATTCTGCAAACTGGCAGCAAAACCAATGCCATGTTCAATTTTAGGGTTTCTGCAGCACCTTTGGCTATGCACACACAAGAACCCAATACTTCATATGCAGCTTTGTGCCTATATTGCATGTACTTGTAAGCAAAGAGACCACACATTGCCCCTATCCATAGTGCTATCACCCAAATCCTCCTCCAATTGTCCAACAATAAGTACTTGGTGCTCTCATACCATTTGCTTAGTTGGTTGGTATCATTTGTGGGTTTTAGCTTCATGCTCAACATGTAGCTTAGGGTTTTGTTTTCTCCTCTTGTTGTGTTGTGGGTTGTGTGGCTTGCTGCTTTCACTAAAAGCATTTCTAGGTCATCGATCTGGTGAATTTAATTAACGTCAGAATGATTATCGATCGTTGAAAAAAATGATTCATAAACAATCATTTAACTAAAAGTCTAAATCAATCATACGAATACAATAAAAATAAAGAATATAATTTTAAAACGGCTTATAATTTGAAGATTAATTTGTCAAAAAATGTACTGATCAAATAATAATTTTGCAAGAATATTCATGAACATATATATACCATAATATATCCAAGATTATCAGGATCTAGCTCTTCCATGATCAATGCTGCATATTCCTCTGCTTGCTTTTTAATATTTGTGAGCTTGTTGGCAGATGCACTCAAGCTAATGATCTGTAAATACCAATTCATTAATGGGTAATTACGTAAAATTATTCATAGTATTGGTCACAAAAACATAAATTCATTTTTAATAAATTATTATTATTATTATTATTATTATTATTATTATTA
>JAYMTF010004108.1:0-13827 GCA_036897485.1 Pelargonium nanum | reverse complement strand
ATTTTCACCGAGCAGGGTGTTATAAACTAAGCCGGGGCTTAAACTCTTTAGTAATTAGTAAGACAAAGGCTCGAGGGATATTAAGAAACAGGGTATACCTCTAGGTAAAGGTGTGTGAAGGCTTGTAAGACTCTAGGAAGGTTACAGGCCTTAAGAATTTAGCAAATAAAGAGTAATAAAGTAGGGGAATAAAAGAACTGAGGCTAAAGTAATGGAGTCAAGTTAAAGCCCGCTTTTCCTGTTGCTGGTGGTTATAACGTAAGTAGGGTTATTTATGTATACTCCTTACAATTCCCATAAGATAGGGAAGACAATAGGTACAGGTTATAAGACGGGTAAAGCTCATAAGAAGGCAGGTAGGGCTGCTAAGATACAGCTACAAATACAGATAGCTACAAAGACTAAGGTAGCTACGAAGAGTAACAAAGCTATTATCAAGAGTGAGATACAACAGAATAAGAGTCTAGCTTTTAAGAAGATAAGTCTTATTTAGATTAAGAAGGTTCATAAGTAAGGCTTTCGCTTTTACAGAGTTGTCATTCTCTTTTAGCTTAACTAGAATCTGAGGAATTCTCTTAGTAAGCCCTTCTCTAAAAAGTAAGTAATTCAAAATAGACAGGAAATCTTGATGCAAAATAGGTAAAATTTAAATCATCTTAATAGACCCTCAAAAGATAAAAGGCATTCCAGATAGTAATCTTGGATTGTTTAGTTTCATCTTCAACCCTTATTTGTTAGTCTTTTATTGGAAACTATATATACTTAAGTACAATACTTTTATTCCTGAAATTTACTAGTTAAAAGGGCTCTGTAGCTATAAAGTAAGGGTTGCTCTCGTATTCCTTTGTCTAGGTTTCCAGTTCCAGATTATTCCAGATTTCTGATTCCCAATAGTAAATAGTAAATAATTTTTGGGAGCTTTTTCAAGGGATTTTGTAGGAGGAGAGTAGCTTCTTCTAAATTCCGGTGTCACTAAATTTAAGAAATGCAGTACAGTAATTCTAAAGTATAGGTTCTTTACTTTCTAATCTGTACAAGGAAATCCAAAAAACCCGAGGGAGTCTCTAATCTCTAACCAGTAAAAATAGGAAGAATTCAATTTCAAATTAAAAGTGCTTTGACCTTGTTTCCAAAGTTTCCCGTTCCTGATAATAAGGATGTTACGGAATAAAAGAACTTAAAAGCTAAAGTCATTTGTTTGTTTCCAGTAGTAAAAAAAGCCTATTTTTCTAGTTGTTGGTCTTATTCCTCCTGTTTTGTTGCCAGGGCCCTCTAACAAAGAAAGACCTCAAAGGAATTTCTTAACTAACACAGTACTGAAGGAAAGGTTGTTTTATTTTCTTTCAGATTTTGGATATTTGTAAAGGAAGGGTTTCAAGTCTTATAAAGTATAATATAATGTAGAGAGGCAGTGATTTGTAGACTAAAACCAAGAGGCTTTCCTTTATTCTAGTATGAGATCTTAGAGAGAAGATATAAAAGAAGTTGAGAATCGGCAGGCATCACTACTTCTTAGTATAGATAGCACAGATTCGAAAGGTCGAAATTAGGATACTTGTTATGAACATTTATAACTCCTCCAACCTTTTACAAAGCAGAGGAATCGAAGACTGTTTAAAATCCAGTTAAGATATGATAGCTGGAATATGGTAAGGTGTGTAGTACCCGTCAGAGTTTTTCTTCGTCAAGGAGTTCTGTATTAGAAATAAAACCCTACTAGAAGCCCGAATTAATATAATAGATTTTTCTCTGTCTAGAAGTTTCAAAGGCGCCTTGTATATAATTATATATGGCACTCCACATAGTAACAAATAAAAAACCGGCAACTCTACAAAAGGTTTCAAAATTATATCTATTTTATATGCCTTAAAAAAGTAAAAAATGTGTTGCACAAAGAATTCTAATAAAAAAGAAGCCTATACAACTGAAAATTTCTTGTTATCTCAGCTAGCGACCTTTACAAGTAGCCAGGATAAGGCAATGTTTCACCCTACAAAAAGAAGCGAAGGCAAATCTTGAGTAGTTTAAGACAGTAAGCAGGTCTAGCTGAGAGGATAGGTATAGCGAGTATATTCCGCTTAAGATAAGAGGGGATCTCTCCGGGTTACGTATGAATAAATTTTGGATAGGTTTTTAAAAGCAGAAAGCAGTAAAATTCTCAGTCATATAAGCTAATGAAATACTGGACTTAAGAACAACAGCCCCCTACTTTAACTCTCTTTACCTAAGCTAGACGTGGTTCTTTTATAAAAGCAAGGGCTAGAATAACTATATTTGTAAAAGCAGGAGTCCTGGAAAACTACCGAAGTCAAGACCACTTGTTTAGAGACAACTCTTATTGTTATTGTATACTTTTTATTAGATTGGCATTAAAAATCCCAAAAGTATGCTAATCAAGGGCACCTCCTTCTTTTTTGAAGGGCTTGTGTAATTTTTAGAAATAGTAAAAACGGATTACTAGTACCGTTCTTGTAGCTGTAGGGCTCCTTCCTATATAGTTTATCAGATAGCTTGTATTTAGATTCTTTTGTGCCTTTAAGCATTTTAGATTTCTTTTCTCATAATCTGCAAGCCATAAGGGGAGGGGGCTAAGTAACGAGAATTTTTAAGGGATTAGTATATCTTTCCTTTCCAAATGCTAAAAAAAATACCGTTTAGAAAGGAAGATGCTCTGAAGTCTTGTCTTTTTGTTATGTTCATCATTTAACTGGGATATTTTATATATAGTGCGTTGGGTTTCCTTTTTCTTTATTATGTCTTATAAATGTGATTACCATTATCTACAATATTATACACAGTTTTTTCTAATACATAAATTTATTCACTGTACCGGTTATCCTCAAGTTATCCTAAGCCTCTAAAATAGTTAAAATATTCTATGGATTTTAGGCACCCCGCTTTGGAAAGCGTGCTTTTCCTTTTGTAACTCAGCAAAAATTCTTATACAAACAACGAGGAGCTTATAATAACCATAAGACTCGAACCAACAGTTTTTAGGGGATGCAGCCCGTGTCGTACCGATCCTTTTGATCCTTGTCATACACTAATAAAGAGCTTCTACTAATTCCTTTTTTGTATAATAATCTACAATAATATATAATTCAAAAGAGGGATCCCGGGATTCGAACCATTGGATCTCTTAAATTAACTAAATTTGACTATCACTAGCCTATGACTTCCTTATAAGCTGAAGATTTATAAACTAAATTGTTATATCTAAGTGATTTCTTGTTCTATAAGAAAGACTTGCTTGTTGTATCTGGGATGAGAGATTACCATTAGAAAAACGCCTAATATAAAAATGACTGCTATATGAATACATAACTAAACCAGTACTCTATTTTTAATGTTTTTTATTCTATTGTCTAAACTAATAAATATGGATCCCTTTGAAAAACTTTTTGTTTTAGTAATTATTTCTCGTATATGAATTTTTCTCTGCGTGTTTTAATATATTGTACTAGTTTGGGTTGATCCGAAAGAACTTATTCTATATTTTTTGATAGCAAATCCTCTTTCTCAAAAGCCCCAAGGTTTCATAAGATCTCCTAAACATGACATAAAATTTGTAAGTAGTTTTAGAGTTTTATTAAGGGACAGGCATTAATTGAATAGAGTGCTGCAGAATATATTTTCCAAGTGGAGCCATGCGGTTTTGAATCTGTAACAATTACTAATAATATGATGTCCGTGAAGTAGTATGCGCCTCTTTTAGTAGGAAAAATAACAGCATTAGGTCTTATTTAGGAGCTCCCTTGTTGACAAAACCCTTTTTTAAGTCGTACAATAGAAGAAAGCCGGGATCTCTTTAGCAAAATAATTAAGAATTCGTTATTCCATAAGTTTTTAAATACGTATTTTCTTCCTTAGTGGTACTAAAAATACAATCAAATATAAAGAGTGTTTATAACAAGGTATTTAATTTTATTTTTCTTTAAAATAAACTAATAACCCGAAAACCCAGTATTTCCAGATCTAGACCCCTAGGAGCTATCTAGTTGATACAGGTAATATAGCCTTATTTGATAAGTAAATCACTAACTCTTGTGCCCCTACTAATTCTTTTTTACAAGGCACTTTGATAGCAGGGCGCCAAGAATCCCTGGCTTATACTTAAGTCTACTAATTGTTAGATACGAAAGCACAAATGGATTACTTTATTCAAGGCTATCCTATATCTATGCCGTAAGAACCTCTACAACTTCCTTGATACTATAGCCAATCTAGTACCCATAAAAAGTACTTTTGGGTCTTTAGTTTAAAACAGAGCATTTCGGGTTCAACTAATACTACGTGATCCGATTTTGTTACATATAAGGGTTTACTACACACAATCCATGAAAGCCATATACAAACACTCTAGAAATTCCTTGGGAATGCCAGTATAACAAAAAGAAACAAGAGGGAAGCGTTGGATATAGTAAATTAAATAAGGGCTAAATTGCCTTTCTTTTTTCAGTGGCTATAGGTAACTCCTCAGCTGATGAAATAAGATAAATGAGTGTATCTTTATTAAATAATCGGATTAGAAAATGGAACCTAAAATATTATTACCCGATAGGTTTACCCCAAAATCCCACGAAATCGAAGTAGTAATAACCTCACTTAACCTTCGCTATTCAAAGTTTACAAAGTGAGTTTTGTTAAGCAATAAAAAGCATGTGCTAGTCGTTTTTAAGAGGATAAGATTTTGACAAGATATAAAGATATAGCTTTAGTTTCCTTTCTCACATCAATTTATATCTATGGGCCATAGCTTGTCCTTTCTGTTGAAAAGTTTCTTGCTTTCTTTTCACTTCTTAGTAAAAAAAATATATACGATTCTATAATCCGTTAAAAAAAGGTTATCTGCCAACCAATACCAAGCAGCGGCTCTTGTTCGAAGGTTATAAGGACTCTTGCGAGTGTTCGGAATCTAACTAGCTACTTACAGCAGCAATTATGGGCCGACTCATTGGTATATGATTGTGCCTTAATTGAACAGCGATTAAAAACTTCCTATAGGCGGCGTGCCGGAAAAAAAAACAGCAACCTTAAATAAAGCAGGCAGATACTAAAGAAAACTCTATCTCTCTGCCAGAACAGTTTGTTCTCAAAAAACATCGTCAGCTAAGCTTCTTAAAAAGTTACACTGTATACTAACTTCTTTATATACTCTATAATTACCAAGCATTAAAACTGTGGGTTAACAGCCTTGTATCTTACAATTACAAGTTGAAAGGGGCAAACCTTACCAATTTAAATACTGGATTAACTATAAAAACAAAAGCCCGCTCTTTTAGCCTAAGGAACTCCTTAGTTTTTCAAATTATACCCCAGATACAAGGAATTAGCTCCTACTAATAAAATTGACGCGCCACAGTCAACGGTTGCCTAGTTTATTAGGATTTCTCCTTCCTAAAGATAATTTAAAGAGTATAGCTCTCTTAATTTTGCTATTCATGTTTTTTGGAAAATAGAATATCATTAAGAAAGAACCTGGATTTAAGAAAAACTTATTTATTATCAGACTAGCCCGGGCTTGTACTATAAACTTTTATACTTATTCCGCGCATTTTTAATGATAGAAATTAGTCGCATATGAATATTCCCTTCTCTTCTAAACTGAAACTGCACCCCTCAAGCTTTGTTTGGAATACTAAAGGCTTATCCTTTGTCTATATTTCTAAGAATCAATCAGATTCTAAGTAGGCCGTGTACATTTACATGAAAGTCCAACATGCTATCAAATTTAATCAGTGATTTTCAGATGACCTATACCTTTCCTTCTGTTAGACAAAAATATCATAATCATGAGTACGTTCACTTTTTTATAGATTTATAGGTTTTTCTAAAATAAACTCTTATAAGCTTTTACTATATCACATTAAAATTAGTTCCTTTTTTTGAAGGTTAGCCGAGTTTACCTTTTTAACCCAAGGTAGCAGCTCTTGAAGGGATTCCCCCTCTTCTTAAACTCTTAATTGAATTTTATGTACACATATTACAGGGAGAGTTTCATTTAAAAGCTCCGAACTATTAACTAATAGGGTTCTTTTTACACGCTTATCTTAAAGCATAAAAGTGCCTAAAAGGTTTCTCTATATTTAGCCTCTATGTAATTTCAAATTATCCCAGCAAAAGTAGCTCCACCAGAATTTAAGGCGGTATAACTATACTAAGTTCAAGTAAGGACTAAGACTCTAACTGTCTATAATCTTGCAACTGGAAGCATAACTGCAAGCTAGACCTTTCTTAAGACAAAGTGAAACATTTTCCTCAACAAGCTCTAAGGAATCCAGCACCAAGCACGAATAAGAATAATCATGGGAAAGATCCACTATAAAGTATAAAGGTCAAACGAAACCTTAAGCTACTAGGACCCATAACGAGATAATCACATCTTTAAGAGAACTTCTCACAGCTGTGTGATAAAACAAACTTCTTAAAAAGGCAGGGATTCCTGCAGAAAAACCGCCTCGACAATATTTATAACGGGGGATATCATACTTACCTGCGGAACACGTGTACCTATAACACGAAAACCCGGAGAATCTCAAAAACCTTTAATGAGGCAACTTTTGTAACTACTCTTAACTAAAAAGAGGGCTCGTATCAGACTCCTTTACTTCTAATACAAAGGGTATTGTAGTTTTTTAATCTAGCAGTGTATAAGAATTTGTACTTTAAAGGGTTTCCTGGCTTACTTAATATACTTCTTTAAGAAAGAGTGCCTTTAGAGTAATCTACATATTAAGAGTATCCGTGTAGTAGGTCCCAGACCAAGTTAACTTTAATTTATAAAAACCAATTTCATTTAAGCTGTTAGGGCTCCCTGTTCTTAAAAGCACCCACTATACTCTCATAGATGCTAAAGAACACCCTCGTATAGACTTCTACCTTTGTGAAAGTTTTATTCTGTTTAAAACTTCTTAGCTGAAAAATCTACTAAATGTTTGAGCTGCTAAGTATTAACAAATGTGTATCTCTTTTAAAAAAGGGTACGCTGAACCCGTGCTTTCGGCAGTTGTCCAATTTAGGGTGAGTTCTGATTTAAACTTGTGTATAAAAGGCTCCGTATTGTTAAGGACTTCTCTTAAAAGTACAGGCTTGACTTTACTAAACCGAGAAATTCTATCTGGGTTTGAGTATTACGACTTGTTACTCACAAAAAAGCTAAAAAGAGTATTACGCTGTGCAGCCCCGCCCAACAGTGTAGATTCAAAAGAGCACGCTACCTAGTATTCGATCCAAGTACACGCGAGGGAACCTAGTCCAGTAGAAGTGCTACAAGGCAAATGAGTACTTTCAAGTTTGATATATAATAGCATTTTTAAAGACTGGATGAAAAATTACATTTTAGCTTCTATAAAAAAAAAAAGGAGGGCTCTGTATATCAAGTACTTTTCATTAACTGAAATTGTATTTTATAGAGACTCTCTCTTATGAATCTTGTAAATAACCTTGCATTGGATTATATCTCAATAAGGATAATTAGTATAACTAGGCTGTTTTAAGGCTGGCAGGGCCTATTAGAATGACTATGAATACCAGAAATATACCTATCCTATCATTTTTAAAGGATGTAATTGATAGAGTATATTAAGAGTAAGCACTAGAGAAAGGATCCACAAGAAAAAGTACTTGGCTATCAAAAAAGGCCAAAGAATACCTTAACGTATTAGGTTTTACGCAAGAGTTCTTAGCGTGGCAGAGATACTTAGAATTTTTATTTTTAATAGAGCTTTCAATGCCGAGATAGCCGGAGAAATACTACTGTTCACAATTTACTTTGTTTTAATTACGGATAATTGTTATAGTATATAAAGTTTCTAAGGTGCTATTAAAAAAGCCTTAACAAGAAGTAAAAAAATATCCTCGCAGTTTTGAAAAGTACTATTAATTTGTATAAGTTTCCCTTTATTTATATGAGCAGTTGGTCCAAAAGCTATATGTAAACCGGGGTAGCCATAGCTTCCTCAAGTATCCTTGATACAAAATTGAGAATAGGGATTAGCTTTATAAATAGGAGGTCCTTTCTAAAGGCATTTGCTAGCAAGCAGGTGTAGAGTTCTTTGAATAGATAATTATCCTAAATAGGGGAACTTCCTTATTTTCTCTTTCATAATATGAAGCATACAAAAACTCTAAAAACTCTAATTGAACCTATGCTTTTAATATATAGTTATCCATGATTGAAAGATCCAAACGAATACTTATAAGAAAAACTTATCATGTAAATCCGGAACTCCCTAAGGTCACAAGGCATCCGCCTACTAAAGATTTCTTATCTTTCCTTTTATATTCCGAGTGGTATAGCATCCCATTTTATATGGGGTATGCGAGGGTTCGAATCCTCCTAAATAGGACAGCGGCTAAACTCAGAAATGAATTACTATAAATTCGTTTAGCAAACTAAGAACTTGAAGTAACGCGGATCACATCAATATCAACTGGATCTGTGCTATATTCTTTACTTTTACCTTATCTCAGAGAACACGAACGGGATACTTTTTGGCTTTTACGGTATAGGCTCAGCTGGTTAGAAGTCTTCGAAATAATTAATGTATCATAGGTTTCGAATCTTGTCACACCCTAATAAAGGATTCGTGGATCTCCCTATTCTATATATATATTCTGAATTCCCTTATATTTAATAAGTCTAAATCTAAGTTATTGCCTTCGTAATCAAAAAAAGAAGCTCATATCCTGAAAAACATATAGACAAGCTAGTCCAGTATCTTAACATCACTCAGAAATCGGACCTAAATACCAGTATTTGAAACCATCGTAAAAATAATCTTAAAAATCTATATTTATAGTATACATTATAGGCATTGGTTCCTCTCTTTTGAACGGTACCCTCAGTGGCCATTATATATTCTTAAGATCTTGGGAAGTGCAGTTTCATTCAGAAAGAAAGTAATGGAGCTCCTCTTATATAGAAATATTGCAAAACAGTGCGAAAGATTTCAGAGAAGGGTTTCTTTTTAACCAGTTCTTAATTACCGTGTTTCTTTATAAGCGTTACCACTTTACGCTAAGTTCGAAAAAAAGGCATTACATTCCTTAACTTTTATATCAAATTTCCTCGTTTTGTATTCAAGGGAATGGGCTGTCTTACTAAGTGTTATATTAAATCTGGTTAGTTATAGAGAAGGGCTCATGAATACGTTATTCTCTAATCGACCTGAAAGAAAGAGACTGCTGAGTTTAGAGTTTTAGGAAAGTACTCTTGGTCAGCCTGCCTGGGGCACCTAACAAACCAACTCCTTACCCCTTTTACTTAATGGCTACTCTCATTTCAAATTCTGGAATAAACTATATATTATACTTTTTTAGTAAATAGCTTCCTAAATGCTAAAGATACCTAATTTGTATTAATTGAACTTAGACTATTAAATAAATAGAATAATGCCAAACTTTATACATTTCTGATGCGTTTTGCGTTCGATTTCCTGTGTTTTTATATTACATACTTTTAACTGCCCTGCCTGTAAAAACCCTATACTAAGTCTTATATATTATAGGTACTGACAGGACTCGAACCCGCAGCTTCCGCCTTGATACGGACAGTGCTCTAACCGATTGCCCAGCAAAATATAGGATAATCCCCTATTTCTTTTCTTTTTCTTTATCCTCTACTAAATAAACTAAATCTTGTTCATGCTTAGAAACAAAGAGCATTTGAAATGATACTGAGGTAATAACTCAAATATATAAATATAGGGGAACATCAATCATAAAAGATCTTACAAGAGAAGTTCTTTATTATACCCGTTTAGTACTCTTACCTGGATGCCTATAATAAACCAAATAAGCCGTTAAATGCATTATGAGTTATAAAAGGTATTGCAATAACTTAGGGGCTCTAGATATGTCAGGCCTCCATTCTATGTTACTACCTACATGAAAAAGAGTTCTCATGAATTAGTAAATTATCCTATCTTTGTTAGTACCTATCCATTTTTTGGATTCCCTTTCCTAAACTGAAAATATTATTCGTTGGGGATTCTAGCAGGGACTCTCTTCTAACTTTTAAACTAGCATTTTCTTTTAAATGTTTAAATGCTAGCTAATTCAGTTATGAGATTTAAGTAAGCTCTTAATCTAAATAAAGTCTTCACCTACATTTCCAAGATTTCCCTCCCAATTTGAGTAAGCAAACATAATGGGCCCCCTATATATAGGTAGGAGCTTTGCCAGCGCTGGACCAGAGTTACTACAATTATTAAATAAGGGATTTTTGTAGCAAAACAAGCGACCATAGTTTCGGAATTATCAGGACTTTATTATGTTAGTCGAGCTAGTCAAAAAATATTTCTTTTATATTATAATAACAGGTATCACAAAAAGATAATCGAATAAACTAGGAATTTAAAAAGCAATGGTAAATGGTATATGCTACTAATTTTAAAACAGGGAGCTAGACTACTATAGAATAGATCAGGATGCAGTTACCCTGCTCTAAAGCGGATGGGATTACCATAGCGCTAAAGACATATTGTCCCGACTAAAACTAAAATAGAAAAGCAGGGAAAGGAATAAGATTGCATGAGCATTTGCCATATTTATTGCACACTCTTTTTGTGGTTAATAATAGCCTCCTCTTGGGAATCAAATATCACATTAAATGAAAAGCTATGGTGAATCACAAGCATCCGTTTTATCAGAAGTTAGCACGATATTGTGTTGGTCGAACCGAGTTTTATAAATAACGAGAAGCTAAATAAATTTGATTAACGGCTATTTAGTTATATGTTTACTTAAAATATTCCAACCAAGTGGTGTTTGAAGTGGATGAGTCCTTGGCATAACTAACCATTGAGTTAGGTAACGTTGGAGCAGAAATATATAATAATAAATTCTTTTGAGTTAAACTTGACTTGAAGAAATGTAAGGGCTTTTTATTAGATTACGGGTTACTTTTAAAACCAATTACGAAGAGTCTAAATCGACTCAGACAAAGCTTCTCTAAAAGAGGAATACCTTATTATAGTAATTTCGAAGGATGTGGTACCGAGAATCTAGAATACTAGAAAGGGACTTATAAGTCATACTTGTTATACATTATATGAAGGTTATCCTAGATTTATATCCAGAATGTTCCCGCAGAAAGGGGAGGAGAACAAACTTAATAGGGGATTTGCCTAAAATTTTGAATTACTTTTTACAAATATTCTAATATTTACTAAACCGGGTTGGACAATAAAAAATACCAGTAAAGAAATACAAATTATTCTACTCTAAATATCTGACATGAGACTCCCGCGGATGTGGGGGATTTTTTTACCTAACTGCCAAAAAAGAGATTCTTTGTACTAAGAATGAAGGAGTTACATAACTTTTCAGGCACTAATAGGAGCTCTTATAGGTTTGGATTGAATAACATTCATTTTATCAAACTTACTCACTTATAGAATAGAACAGCTCCTTAAAAGCAAAGCATGGATATTATAAGAAATAAGATTGAGAAAAGAAAGACTTTAACCATGGTTCTTCTATATAGTGGAAATCCGTATTAAGATCCCGCACAAGTTAAGGCAGATCGAAGAGAAACTACTTCAAAGTGCCCCTTTTTATTCCTGACTATATAAAGCATTACCTATTAAAGTCTACTGGCTGGGGACTTAAGAGCCACTTACTAAAGTTGTTTTATAGTATCCTTTTTTCTATAATAAAACATCTTTACAAGCTGCGGATAACCTACAATCAGGCATTAAATTCCTACAGTGTCTTCTCGAGTACTTCCTTAAATCTTAAATCTCAGCCACTTATTCCGTTTGAAAACTTTTTAGCTATAGCTGCCCTACGGATTTCTTGCGTTGCCTTTAGCTTAGTCTAATTCTTATAAAATAACGTGGATTAGACTAGTACTTGACTTAAAACTTTTATTTAATAAAGTGAATTTCCTTGATACAGTTCAAATAGGTATTATACCTTTCTCAACCTCAGCCCCATTTTTCTTTTAGTCCATAAAGTAAGCTTAGCAGGCGCCCCTTTGCCTATACCGGGTTCTACTCTAGTTATAAGGCTTGGCCTAATTGATTCACGGATTCTTTTCTTTGTCATGTTCGAGACTCGTCTTAGTAGTCAATGAGACAGGGTATATACTTCGTTCTTCGATTCAACTTGACAATTTCTTAGACATCCGGTTTGGTTTATAGGAAAGGACAGGTGTATATAATAGGATCCTAAAAACGCAGGAAAGAATAAGGAATTAAGATAAACTTAGATCAGAGAGGAAAACCCGATAAAAAGATTAAAGACTTCAGTTATCCCTTACCCCAGTATAAGATTTAGAACAAGCAACTATATCCCCAAAATTCCCAGGCCGTAACTTTAGTAATAAAATTAAAGTATTTTCCAGAAACTGGCTAATTAGCAAATCCTGGAAATGTATAAAAAACATAACAACTTAAGAAATAAAAAAGACTTTTTTGAATTTTATGAAAAACACAGATTCGCGGACTAACCAAAACCTTCTCTAAAGGAAAGCTCAGAGAAGCTCCCTAAGATACTCTAGATTGGAAACCCCTGCTTGAAATGAAAAGACTTCCGAAAGAAATAGGGAAACCCTTAAACTTAAAAAACTCGTCACTAATTTCTAAATTATAATGTTCTAGGTCTCGTATTTTTTATCGATTCTATTAACAAAACAATGACCTGAAAAACCCCTAACGACACTTTATTCCTTGATAAGCTTCAGTCATACTCATTGCAAAGCATTGGAATTCATTATAATATAAAATTTTTTAGCTAACTTAAGTAGTAAGACGAGACAAGCAAAGATTTTTAGTCAAGATTTGTAAAAGCAAGCTCGGCTAGTATTTCCTGGTTTATATATCTCAGTCTATTTTCGGTGGGTGTGCCTAGGTATCTGTGGTTTTAGCAGAGAAAGAGGGACTTGCTTCCTAAAATTGTGTGAAGTTTAAGTTCTACCCAATGCTTTTTAGTTTGTTATCTATATGCAAATAAGGAGAATTTAAGTATCAAGCTATAATATATGGTGACTCGCACTCTTGTAAATAAGTTTCTAGAAAGTACTATAACTCCTTCCATAAAAGCCAAACTCTTCGAGAGTCTATTTGTCCACTGGAATATAGGAAGCACGCCTTGAAGAGCTTTTGGAGCACTTATAACTAAGCTTGTTTATTACGTCCTAAGATTCTTCCATATTATTTTTGACTTGGCAGTAGTTAAAACAGATTCCGATTTCATACCTATCCTCTTAAGAGCAGTAACCCTCTTATCCTGCATCTTATTTTGTATCATAGCTTGTTGTTTCTTATGCACAATACCTATACTTTTCCTTAGAGTCCTAGTCTTAGCTAAAATCTGTACCAGCATCTGTAATTTCTTATGAGCCCTGGTCCAAGACCTTGGGTAAAAGGAATATCGGCAAATCCAACGCTAGGGCTAATCTATTTCAATTCGGGCTGCTAAGAACTCATAAGAGAGATATAGCTATGATACAAATACAGAGTCTAGGTAAGAAGACCCATAAGAGTATAGCTGCTAAGAAAGAAGCTCTGATACAGAGTAGGGGCTTGGGTGTCGGAGTAACAGACAAGTTAACAAGAAGTTGGGTTATAAAAGAATTGAGGCTAAAGAAAGTCCTCGGTTTCTAGTAAATCTCCTTTTTGGGGTGGTGCTCTATAGGTATAAAAGGTATAAAGCAAGGGCCTGCTCCTGTGTTCCTCTGTTTCTGGTATAGTACTAGGTCCCGCCTGTTTTGGGGTTAAAGTAGCATTTGAATTGCTAGTTTTACTAATAAAAGGGGATCCATTCTTAAGTGATTAGATAAATTACCTATCTCGACTGGATTAGAACCCTTGCATGCCGATT
>JAYMTF010004107.1:0-13831 GCA_036897485.1 Pelargonium nanum | reverse complement strand
CATGATCGGTGGGTTAGGAGTTGCTGGCTGGGGGGTTGGAGGTATTGAAGCAGAAGCAGTAATGCTTGGCCAGGTAATTAGTAGCATCCAACATTTTTTTTATCTTCCCAACTTGAGCTTCTTTTCTTGTCACGTCTATCGTAGCTGTCCCATTGCAATTGTGAATTTGTGACTGAATCACATTATTTTGACCATAAATGTAATATAAGTAATAAGAGGCTCTGTATCACATATATTTGACTATAAATGTAACCTAAGTAATATTAGGTCTTTGGATTCTAGATTTCATAAGCTATTATTTGTTTTATTCCCATCAACTTATTCTGCCGACCACTTGCATTCTATTGAATGTATGGAAGAGTGCTATAGCTTTTCTTCTAATCCTATACTTTCCAATATAACAGCCCATGAGCATGGTGTTGCCTGGTGTTGTTGGTTTCAAGTTATCGGGGAAAATGCGCAATGGCGTCACAGCTACAGATCTGGTTTTAACAGTGACCCAAATGCTGAGGAAACATGGGGTCGTTGGCAAATTTGTTGAGTTCTATGGTAATTAATTCGCTGGAGGCTGATTTCAATTAATTATAACATGCCATGCTTCTGTTCCGGTCAGATATAAGAGTCTTACATTTTATGTGCATGCAGGGGATGGTATGAGTGAATTGTCATTAGCTGATAGGGCTACTATTGCAAATATGTCTCCTGAGTATGGTGCAACCATGGGGTTCTTCCCTGTAGACCGTGTCACATTGCAGTATCTAAAATTAACAGGAAGAAGTGATGAAACTGTGAGTATCTTATTTTGTTATATACAAAATTCCACTATCCAAAAATGTTATGGCACCCTGTGACTTGATTTCTCATTAATTTAGGTGGCAATGATTGAAGCATATCTCCGGGCAAATAATATGTTCGTTGACTACAGTGAGGTAAAAGTCCTTTCTCCCCCTCTTGATGTTTGGGTTTTTATATATTAAATAGAACCTACAAGCAATCATAAACTCTTATGCTTTTCAACCTCACATTCAGCCCCAGCAAGATAGAGCATATTCATCTTATCTGCAACTGGACCTATCAGAAGTTGAACCCTGCATTTCTGGGCCAAAGAGGTATGCTCTTTGTGCTTTTATGGAACTACTATTTTTTTTTGGAAATTCAATTCTTTAATGTTGATGTTTATTTTAACACTTGCTCTTTTGCTTTCTGTTATAACTGCAAAATCTGTATAGGCCTCATGATCGGGTTCCTCTAAAGGAAATGAAGGCAGATTGGCATTCTTGTCTTGATAACAAAGTTGGATTTAAGGTGAGCCTTAGCCATTGTCAAATCTAAGATATTATCATGTTACAATTTATAATTACTTAAAATGGTTTATGGTTTGAGTTGTCTCTTCGTGAATATGGCTAAACTTTGTAGTTCTGTTTGAGTATCTCTTTGTTAATTCCCACAAACTTTATCCTTATGTATATCTGTTGTTGATGGTCAGATCAGTCACGTCATAAACAGAACATATTTTTCTCTCTTCCATCCATAATTGAACTAGATGCCTTCAGTCAAATTTAGGACAATTGTCTTATCCATTCAGAGCAACGGGTCAATCTTTACCTTCTTTGCTGCAATAAAACTCATACAATGCCTTGATTTTGTTCTTGAAAGAAGAATATTATATTTCCTATGTCTTATTAGCAAGATAGTCAAGTCAGATGGTATTTAGTATTTTTCAGCATAGGGAGCTTCAAGGTACTACCAATCTGAGTTCTAAAGTCCTAAAGCATCCATGCAACAATAAACCTGTTCTCACTTGTGTTTTTGCATCCTGTGAGCCACCTGCCTTAGTTGCAAGCAATCTCCTCTCCCTCCCCATAGGCCCAGTCTCTCTGCATCTTGTACCTGAAACGGTGTTGGTGTTTATTCATGGAGTGTTCAAGTTTTATCTGTGATTTACTGATTTTTGATTGCTTTTGTTACTATATTAATTACATTTACACACGTATTCCGTTTTTCTCAGTCGCTGTCTTGGTAAATGGACCCGAATTCTCCAGTTTATGAATAGCATAAAGCTGATACTGCTAATGTCAATTAGTTTTACTTGATGAGTGCTCTCTAATTTTAGTTCATGAATTTCTGCAATGCAGGGCTTTGCAGTACCAAAAGATGTGCAGGACAAGGTAGCTAAGTTCTCATTCCATGGACAGCCAGCAGAACTCAAGCATGGTAGTGTTGTGATTGCTGCAATTACAAGCTGCACCAACACCTCAAACCCTAGTGTCATGCTTGGGGCTGCTCTTGTTGCAAAAAAAGCTACTGAACTTGGTCTGAAGGTCAGACTTTGCTTAAATGAATTGTGCACCTTTTCAAGTTTCATGTCCTCTTCCACTTTCTTGGCCTTTTGTTTGAGTTAAGGTTTTATTATAAAATCTCTTTATTAACTGCTTAAATTATGTATCACCAGGTCAAACCGTGGGTGAAAACAAGTCTTGCCCCTGGATCTGGAGTTGTCAAAAAATACTTAGATCAGAGGTATATCTATGGCGACTTGTACAAGTTTATTTTACTTTTTCTTTGAAACCTTTCTGCTAAACTTATTTCCCTGTGCTCAAATGTAGTGGTCTGCAAGAATATATGAATGCACAAGGCTTCAATATTGTTGGCTATGGGTGCACAACATGTATTGGGAATTCAGGAGATCTAGATGAATCAGTTGCCTCTGCTATTTCAGAGAATGGTAAAGTTGAAAATTTTAGTGTTTCTTATAATTTGTTATATGTTTTTCCAATCACTCAGTCACCAATTATGCTTTGGATTCTTGGATGTCATTTGAAATCCTAGATTTGAGCCAAATCCAGTGTTTAGATGCATAAAGAATTTGGATTTGGATATGACTCAAATCCATAAGGATTCAAAGCATGCTTACAAAATGAGATCTCACACAACAACTTTTACCTTGTTATAAGAAATTCTATTGTTTCACAAACATTATATTTGCATTTGAAATACAGCATTTCATATTCTAAATTTCAAATCAATTCCAAGAATTTAAACGCAATCTTAGGTTATTTATTTGTTTATTGCTCTCAATTTTGAACTTAGTCATGTGCTGGTTTATCTTTAAACTAATGACCTAAAAAAATCTCATTATAATGTACAGACATAGTAGCTGCTGCTGTGCTTTCTGGTAACCGTAATTTTGAGGGCCGTGTTCATGCATTGACCAGAGCTAATTACCTTGCTTCACCACCTTTAGTGGTTGCCTATGCACTTGCTGGGACGGTATGTACTTATTCTAAATTGGGTCTATTTAGTTCAGTATTTGCATGTTTCATCCCACCAGTTTAAAATGCCAGTATTGACACTGGATGATTTTAACTTGTTTTTAAGGTTGACATTGACTTCGATAAGGAGCCTATTGGGACTGGGAAGGACGGTAAAAATGTCTTCCTCAGGGATATCTGGCCAACTACAGAAGAAATTGCACAGGTAGGCAGTCTTAAAGCCCGATACCATATAATAACATTTTGAATTGAAGTTTAACAGCAATTTAACATGAGTCTGGAAACTGTTTTAGGTTGTCCAATCCAGCGTCTTGCCTGAGATGTTCAAGAGTACATACGAATCTATCACAAAGGGCAATCCAATGTGGAATCAGTTACAAGTACCTGCTACCTCGCTGTACTCATGGGACACCAACTCAACTTACATTCACGAGCCTCCTTACTTCAAGAAGATGACCATGGATCCTCCTGGTCCTCATGGAGTGAAAGATGCCTACTGCTTGTTGAACTTTGGTGACAGTATAACAACAGATCACATTTCGCCTGCCGGAAGTATCCATAAAGACAGCCCTGCTGCAAAGTTCCTAATGGAGCGTGGGGTGGAACGCAAGGATTTCAATTCCTATGGAAGTCGTCGTGGCAATGACGAGGTGATGGCAAGGGGAACTTTTGCTAATATCCGCCTTGTCAACAAACTCTTAAACGGCGAAGTCGGCCCAAAGACCATTCACATTCCTACAGGAGAGAAACTTTCTGTCTTTGATGCAGCAATGGTGAGTTCACACCCCTTTCCCCTTATTTCTGTTTTGCAGCAATTTTTTTTCTATCTTTCTAATCACTTTTATGTGCGTATCAATCTCCGTTTACAGAAATACATGACAGCTGGGCAGGACACCATCATCCTAGCCGGAGCTGAGTATGGAAGTGGAAGCTCCCGGGATTGGGCAGCCAAGGGTCCTATGCTACAGGTTAGTCTTTTCTCATCATGATTTTCTAAATAGGTTTCGTTTTTCACTTCATTTCATATGTTAAGAGAGTAACCATGGTTTTGTGTAACAGGGAGTGAAAGCAGTGATTGCTAAAAGTTTCGAGAGAATTCATCGCAGTAATTTGGTGGGAATGGGTATTATTCCGCTCTGTTTCAAGTCTGGTGAGGATGCAGATAGCCTAGGATTGACTGGTCATGAGCGTTATTCCATTGACCTTCCAAGCAAAATTAGCGAGATTAAGCCTGGCCAAGATGTTACTGTCACAACCGACAATGGAAAATCATTCACATGCACAGTCCGCTTTGATACTGAGGTACTTCCACTTTATTTATTCTCATATTTGGTAACATTCATTTCATTGCTAACTAGAGTTCTTAGGTAGCCGTCAAAATAAGATAGGTCATGGCTCATTTTGATCTATAGTATCTAATTAAACTTCTATTGAAAATGACGGCCGAGCAAATCAGAAAAGTCTCAAACATAAGCTAGAAATGAGTAGCTAGTTGTAGTTCCTACAACAAACCCTGTCTCAAATAAAATGCTGAATAAAATATTAAAATTTTCCCCAAAATAATAAACTTACCAAAATGCCCTCGGGATGACCTCACGGTGCATAAATACATCCTAGGCACGCAATGTAGTGAAATTGAGTGGTATTGTTTGCTGTCCCGTTTAGCTTGGACCGAGCAAGTTTAAGCCCAATCCGCGAACATCAACATCAAGGCCCCAAAATGCTCCATATCCTGTATTAGTGCTCTTGTATTGAAGAGCTTTTTATGCATTAACATCAGAGTTAAGATTTGAGGAAAACATGATATCTATAGTCGGGTATATGATGCCTGAGTTTTCCCTAGAATATGAAACAGCCGGACAAATGTTTGGCTTATCTTATGTTATCTAAGCTTTTCCCCGTCAACATATTGTCCTGTTCACAGCTCGACCACATTTCCCCCCATTTGGGGAAATAGATTTTTCATGTACGGCAATAAATGACTGCAAATCCACCTATAATTGTCTGCAACTCCAATATTTGTGCATGTTTTTGCACTGATAAATGTCTGGAATTCCATCAGTAATCGTCTGGTAGTCCACTGATAATTGTCTAGAGTTTCACGCTCGCCAATCCCCTTCCCTCTCGTCACGTGCTATGTTTACTTCACATCATTTTCTAAACTTTTACCGGTCAATCTCCGAAAAGTCTAGATTTCTAAATTGATTGGCGTTTTGCAGGTCGAACTGGCTTACTTTGACCACGGAGGCATTCTTCCATACGTTATCCGAAACCTGAGCAAGCAGTAAACTGATGTATTTCGATTGTTTTAGTGACCAATTTTCTGTACTTTATTCGAGGATTTCTCGTGATTAAGCAGTAAATTACTGCGTTAATTGTTGGTTAGCGGCAATTTCTTCCCCCAAGTGATTTTGTTTAATTGTAAAATTTGAGAATGAAATAAAGAAAGAAAGATTCAATAATAGGAATGTGTTTCTTATTCTATCTCACATCCCCATTAGGACCCGAAATTGCTGTCTTTTTGAGTTCGTTATTCAGTTTCGTAGTGTCAATGCCCCGTCCCTGAGATTGAGGAGTGTTGGCTCTACTGTGTAGAGCTGGCCGGAGCATGCGGAACTTTGAAACCCGATCTACATTTTTTTGCAGGTTTGTATCACATAAAATAGACGATTAATTTTCAGATGAACATACGATTAATTTTCAGAGGATTTCAGACGAACTTTATCTTAAACTTAAATTGTTAGGTCAGAGTGTTTTTGTTCAGTAGAGTTGTAAAGGTTTAATTGAGTTGTCGCATCGATGTCGTGTGGCAATAACTACCCTTTAGATATAAAGCTGATGGTTTGTATATGAATCATCGACGCTTCAAATTTGACCCAAATTTTTGTGGGTTCAAAATAGACCCGACTTGTAAAACCTGCAACTCACACCTCCCGTTGATATGATTCTAGTGAGATATTTTCAACACGAAATTTGAATTATCAACTATACTCTTAAAAAAATATTCCAAAACCATTATAAGCTGTTTTTACTCTTAAAACCTTCTTCAATTTAAGTAAAAACAAAATTTACCAAAATTGTTGAAACATTAATGATAATTGCTCATATTATTCGGTTTGTCTGTTGAAACAACTGGAAGTTTCTATATCCTCACTCATCAAACAGTCCCTAAACTAACAATTTTTTGTAATTATCACAACCCAAACAAAAATACAAAATAGGGTTTGGATTAGTAATTCACAGTCACTAGTAATAAACAAACAAAAATCCATCACAACACAACTCGGCGTTCAAAGCAATCGTCTCCTCCGCGCGTATATAACGCAAAGTCAGCAACTTCCCTATAGTTGCGACACTCCTCGGCTCAATCCCGTTCCTGGGTTCTGTTTGTTTCTCGAGAAAATTCCTGGGTTTCGTCTCCCTCAGCGCAAAACCCAATGGCTGCGACAGAAGATCCCGACTTCGAGGTCGAGAAAGACCCATCTGGAAGATACGTACGGTTCAACGAAGTACTGGGCCAAGGAGCTTTCAAGACCGTCTACAAGGCGTTCGACGAAATTGCTGGCCTAGAAGTCGCATGGAATCGAATCAATATCGAGGACGTTTTGCAGCAAGAGCCCGACAAGCTCTACGCCGAGATTCACCTCCTGAAATCGCTGAAACACGACAACATTATCAAGCTCTACGATTTCTGGGTCGATGAGAAGAGCAAGACCATTAACATGATCACCGAGCTTTTCACTTCTGGGTGTCTGAGACAGTACCGGAAAAAGCATCGTGTTGTGGACATGAAGGCCATCAAGAATTGGGCTAGGCAGATTCTTAGGGGTTTACACTATCTGCATAGCCACAAACCACCCATTATCCACAGAGACCTTAAGTGTGAGAACATATTTGTGAATGGCAATACTGGTGATGTCAAGATTGGTGATCTTGGATTGGCTATTGTGATCGAACAAGCCACGACTCGGTCTGTTGCTGGGACTCCTGCTTTCATGGCTCCCGAGCTTTACGATGAGGACTACAATGAGCTTGTTGATGTGTACTCGTTTGGGATGTGCTTGTTGGAGATGGTCACTTGTGAGTTCCCTTATAGGGAGTGTCTGAATTCAGCTCAAATCTACAAGAAAGTGATCTCTGGGGTGAAACCCAATTCTCTGAATAGAGTGAGTGACCCAAAAGTTAAGGACTTTATAGAGAAATGCTTGGTTCCTGCAGCTTCGAGATTGCCCGCCATTGAGCTCTTGAATGACCCTTTTCTTGCTTGGGAAAATCCCAAGAACCCGACTTGTGAGCCTCTCCAGAAACTGCCTAACATTGTCTCGAAGTTCATGGATATGAAGGTTTCGATTGGGTCCTGTGAAACCCCTATTTCTTCTAGCTTTGAGGAGTTGAGGAAGTCTTCGGCGAACTATGAGTTCAGGCTGAGGGGAAAGAAAGTGGAGGAGAACCATGTTTTGTTCACTCTTCGCGTTGTGAAAGCGTGTGGGAGTGGTAAAGGTAGGGAGCAGAAGATTGAGTTCAGATTCTATCTTGGTTCTGATAGTGCAACCTCTATAGCTAATGAGATGGTCGAAGAGCTCAAATTCTCGAAAGAAGACGTTTCTGTAGCTGCAGAGCTGATTGATAGCTTGATTTCGAGGATCGTTCCTTTGCAAAACGCTTTGTGTAGAAACTCTTCGCGTGGGACTGACACTAACACTAATGCTTCAGCTGAGGCTAGTAAGCAACATGTTGTTCACTCCATTGAATCAATCATGTCAAATTTATCAGCTAAACATGGCATTATCAGCAAAACCTCAGGATCATCTGGTTGCACAACTCTTGACATGACATGCTCTAAAGGACCAAAAGGTCCTAATGGGTTTAGTATAAGTTCAGATTTTGGAGAGAAAGCTAAAAACTGTGATGCTAATAAGCAACATGTTGTCCACTCTCAGCTTCCCAATGCGAGAGCTCAAGACTCCATAGAATCAATCATGTCAAATTTATCAGCAAAACATGGCATTATCAGCAAAGGCTCGGGATCTTCTGGTTGCACTACTCTTGACATGATTAGCTCTAAAGGGCCTAAAGGTCTAAATGGGTTTAGTGTAAGTTCAGATTTTGGAGAGAAAGCTAAAAGCTGTGATGGTGACAATGTGGATGAATCTGTTGTGATGATTAACGAGTGCTCGAAGAACACTGATCTTGATGAGCTAAAGCCCGAGCTTGACTACATTGATGCACAATACAATCAGTGCATTCATGAGCTCTTGAAGATGAAGGAAGAAGCAATTGAAAACGCCAAGAAGAGATGGATGTCAAAGAAGTCATCGCCAGTTAGTAGTTGATGAAACTGTTCGATTCGAATCTGATGCAATATTTGGGATTTGAGTCATTTGAACATTTGCTGATTGCAGCTTTTGTACCTTAGTTTTTGCAATCTGAGAGCTGACCTTGAAGATTTGTTTGTATATGTTTTATGTGATGATGCATATACAATGGTCTTTCTCTGTTCTTTTGATCCAATAAATGTCGAAGTGAATTTTACACTTGCTATAATCTTGCATTCTGATATCTGTTTGATATTAGTTCACTGTTCCATTGGTTTGTTATTGGTTCAAAATATGTTTAGCATTATGCATAGAACAAAAACTGGGTTTTGGCTACTTCAAGAGACCCAAGTTTCTAGTTCTGTTACTTCTTTGTCAAGTTATATCAGCATGCCATTTCTATGACAAATCTACCCATGCTTAATAGTCAGAAAAGACCAAAATACCCCTTGTAGTTACTTCCAAAAGTCCCTCTGTTTAACAATCATGGACAATAATGCATCTGTATTTACATGTTCAAGATTAAAATATAAATATATAGTTTTTGCAAAGTAGGAGTAAAGTTGCATACAAAATTGATCTTTCCCGTACTTCACAACGTGAGAGTTTTGTGCACTGGACCGTCATTTTTTTTACTACTTCTAGAGGCCCAAGATTCCATAACGACATTTCTGTGACAAATCCGGAAAAGATCAAAATAATGTTCATGTAACGTAGGTGTAAAGTTGCATACACAAACAGTTTTCTCTGTCTTTTACAGTGACGAGAGTATCGTGCACTGAACTGTTTTTTTCTTTCTCCATTAAACATGGGTGGTAATGTTGCTAAATGGCCATGTCAATACATTATTAACATGTTTAATATTGATGTAGTTGGGATCAATGTACCAGAAAACAATCTTGCAGACATGATCACCTAACTGATATGTCTCACATGGTATCATGACTTGAAATGGTGTTGGACCACCATATACTAATACTATATGCATCTCCAACTCAAAAAGACCATCTAGTTTCAACCATAAATCTGAGCAACTTAACCAAATCCCAACAACTATATAATTGTTCATATCAAATTCATCTACTATTGCTTTATGTTTTTCTATTTTTTTATTCTATCAGTATATGAGATTCAAAACATATTTCTTACTATATGGGTTGAGTTAGAGTTAGAGTTGACAATTTGGAACAGAATTAACAGGCACCCGAAATTCGACCCTTAATTTTTCAGATCTGGGTAGTATAAAATGGGTCTGACTAATTTTCGTGTTGGACAAACCCAAACACATTTTGTCTGTAAACCCGACACGTGGCCCGCAATCTGAAACAAACCTAAAAAACCCGACCCGAAACCCTAGCTGCCAGCTCTACAAGATTTACTAATGGCTCTCAAGCATGAATACCAAGAAACCAAACATCAGATGCACCAATCAATGAAAACACAACAAAGATTCACATCAGTACTAATAGATTAAATAAATAACTGCAAGAAGATCCACACAATTTTCAAGAAAATGGTTACAACAAGAGATCAGAAACTGCCATTTCTGACCCAAATGAACAAGAAAATGGGCATCAATGATCCTCTGGAATGCTCTCCAAAACTGGCCACCAGCTCCCATTGATGACTCCATGATCACCACCACCACCACAAACTCTCTTGCTCCTCTTCCTCTTCTTCTTCATGGTTCTCAGCAACTCCTCCACAGAAGAGTACTCATCATGATCATCAGAATCTTTGTTACTGTAATTCAAAAGTTGCTTCAACTCTTCTTGGGTCACCACAACTCTAATCCTCACAACCCCTCCTTTTGAACCATCTTCACCATTTGTTGATCTTTCTCTTCCTTCTTCAACTACATTGAACCTCACAACCTTGTTGTTGATGTTGTTGTTCTTGAGCACTCGATTTTCAACAAGTGCCTCTTGTTGTGAATCTATTGTCATGCAATTTCCCATATTTGCTACAGAGAAATGAAATGGTGAGAGCTAATGGCAAAGGAAAGAATATAGAGAAGGAGAGAAAAGAGAAAAGGAATAGTGGGATTCTATAGCTATCAAGTTGAGACAAAACACCCACATATATATAGGATAGGGATTGGTGTAAGGGAAAAAATGATTATTTTTTCATGTAACTGATGTGACGACGTTTTTGTCGTCTAATCTTTTATGTTTATCATCTTGAAACTATTTTAGTCAATTAAAGCAATGACGGAACGATTCAATTGTCAAGATTTGACTCATGTGTTGGCGCAAAAATGAACGACGGGCATTCCGTAGATAGCAACATGACTTAGTTTTAGCGATATTGGATTATCATCTTTCACAATTTGTTGAAAATAGAACCACCGTTCGACTACAAATCATTTTATCGATGATCACACTATTGTTGTCTATGGAGTTGCGATTCTAACTAATGAAATGAACAAATTATTTTTCTTTAAACTTTACAATATTGAGAGTCTCGTACACTCAAATTATCCTAGCGAAGATATTCCATGATCTTGTGGGTCCAAGAAAAGAAAATATTAAGCAAAGCACATGGGAGATGCATATTGACCAAACCCATATAAATATGGACAAGAATTGGTAAATAAAATTGCTTAGATTACACTAAATTTGCTTGTGATAAGCATAGAAATGGTTTAGTACTATTGAATAGTGACCACTTTTCAATGGTGCATTGAACTATTTAGACATTTGGAAGATATTGAGTCTTGAAAAAGTTTGATAAAAATGTAAAGACAAAGCTAAACATTCTCAGTATCAACAAGAAGAAAACATTTCTTTAACAAATAATTTTCAATTCTATTAAACTAATGGGGCTAGGACTCATCTGACACACAAAGAAATTGGATTGAACGAGTGTTCGACGTACACATATTTATAAAAACGAGTACAAGTAATAACTGTTGACGTGACGTATCTTGTTGATTTGACTCTTAATTTCAACTGATAATAATTTGGTTGTGGGAGAGAAGCAAATCAATGAATACATATAACGACATGTCATTATTTCATTGACGGTTTAGACTAATTCAAATACTTATTAGTTTAGACTTTTTACTGAACTTGTCATATTCATGTTGGTCTCATAAACACACAAATACAATCAACTTTTAGCATGACACCGATACGACATACACGATTCATCAACTCTAACTCTAATCACATGTGTTTTCTTATGTAGCTGAAGTGACGTCTTAATCTGACTCTCGTTCTTTTCATTATCCAAATGTATTATAGTTATTTATTATAATTCAACATCATCACATGAAAAAACACCTGTTATTTTTCACATGGAAAAAAAAAAATCAATTTCCAATGCATGAAAAAAGGGTTGTGGTGAAGTGAATGGATGGGGTATGTGCATGTGAGGTGTCCTACAAATTAAGGGAACCATTGTCCTTTGCCTCACAAAGGGGTAGTTGAAAACTCTATCTTTCAATGAATTATCATCACATGGGTTCTCTGGTCACCTCTCAATTTTTAGTTTCAATACATTTACATTTTAACAAAATTGTGATTGTGTGGCCTTTTATTGCTTGTGATGTGTGGACCTCTCATTTCATGTTCATATTTATTGAGTTTCCTCTTATCTTCCATAAATTCTTGTCTACATTATTAAAATTGATGCATAAATAAACCAACATCAAGTCCAAACAATTAATTTTATGATTGACTATTCTAACATTTCATTTTTGTTTCTTTTTTAAATCACCAATAAAAAAAATTATATTCACTTTAATATGGATTTTATGATTTTGTATGGGCTTGCTTAAATGGGCTTTACATTAATTGGATCTAAACCCACTAAATATTTTTCCTTAACAATTTAATTCATAGATATCAGTTTTCTATGCTATTAATTTAGTTAAACATGTTGTGTTTGTGTTACATTCTCATAAAGATATCGTGTTCGTATTTAGTGTTCCAGCACGATCATTAAACATGTGTTAGGTTGTGTTACATGTTCATAAGCATGTCGTTTTAGTGTTACGGCACGATTATTCAACGTGTTATGTTTGTATTAGTTTATTAAGACATGATCAACATTCAGCACGATACGAACATGACACACACATCTGAAGTGTCATCTGCAGTCAAAATTCAAATTTAAAAATATGGTTTATCAATTGTGTTTAACTTTAATGAAACAATTAATATTAATCAATTTGGTTAATTAAGTTCCTAAAAATTCAACTACTGCCACACTCAGAGGAAACACAAGTCAATCAGCCGAAGCAAGCTGCTCGGTCAACTCCTCCGGCGCCGTCACGTGCTTCTCGCGTGATCGTCCCTGACATAGGATCTGACACGTGACCGTCCTCTCGCACATGTCAACCGCGAACTGGTGGTGTGTGTGAACACTGGAACAGCCAAAGAGAAAAAGAAGCTCAAGAAGCAAAAAAAAAAAAAAAAATGGTTCACACTTGAGAGAGACACATATGTGTTAGCTAATCTTGCATTGTTTTGCTTCTTCTTCTCCAATTCTTCAGTCACAGTTCAAGCACAGACATGAAAGAGCAGATCTCTTGCTGTCTCATCCTCCAGCTTGCTCTTCTGTTCTTGCTCTGTGAGTTTTTCTTTTTTTCTAGCTGAATTTGCTGTTTTTTCTGTGTTTTCTTTGAATTTGAGCTACTGGGTCTTTGTAAATTTCTGTGCTTGGTGATGGGTTTTTGCTAAATTATGTGTTGTTTGTGGAACTGGGTTTTGATAATGTGGAGCTTTTCTATGTTTTCTTGGAGCTTGAACAGGTGGGTCATTGGAAATTTCAGTGCTTGGTGTTGGGTTTTTGGTAGGTTAGGTGTTGTTTGTGGGTTAGTGGAAGTGGGTTTTGATAATGTAGAGCTTTTTTCTGTGTTTTCTTTGAATTTAAGCTACTGGGTCTTTGGAAATTTCTGTTCTTGGTGATGGGTTTTTGCTAGATTATGTGTTGTTTGTGGAACTGGGTTTTGATAATGTGGAGCTTTTCTATGTTTTCTTTGAGCTTGAACAGATGGGTCATTGGAAATTTCAGTGTTTGGTGTTGGGTTTTTGATAGGTTAGGTGTTGTTTGTGGGTTAGTGGAAGTGGATTTTGATAATGTAGAGCTTGTTTCTGTGTTTTCTTTGAATTTGAGCTACTGGGTCTTTGGAAATTCAAGAGTCTGGTGTTGGGTTTTTGCTAGGTTATGTGTTGTTTATGGAGCTGGGTTTTGAAAGTGTAGAGCTTTTCTGTGTTTTCTTTAAATTTGAGCAACTGG
>JAYMTF010004106.1:0-13832 GCA_036897485.1 Pelargonium nanum | reverse complement strand
GACGTGACATTTTTATTTCTTTTGCCACGTAAGCGGACTTAACGGATTCCGTCAGTGTATTTAAGGAATGTCCTGAATCGGCAAGCTTTTTGAAATAATTTGGACTAATTTGGCTCGTTCTGTAAACCTTTGGACTAATACCGCCGTTTTGATAGTTCAGAAACGAGAATGGCACGATCTGAATAGTTTAGAGACTATTTTGACACTTTTTCCTTTTGTTAAACTAACAGCCCGAAACATCAATTCACTAACCAGGTCCGGCCTTTTTTGTCCTACATTCTCAGCCCAACTCATTTCGATCTTGGAGAGCCTGCTCAAATTAAGTAATGCTCTTTTTTCAGTGGGCCAAATATTTGTGTTGTTCCAAAATGTATTGGGCCGAGATTCAAATTAAGCAATGCTCTTAAGTGTCTTAACATCTACTAATTAAGTGCATGTCCACAATATTAGATCAAACGAGACACAAGTCATTTTCTAGCCATCTTCATGCATTAGTCAAATTTTACCATTTGTGAACTTGTAAATTTCTTCGCAGACTTAACACTGTTTATATTTTTATATCCATTTTAATCAGCGGCCAATTTAATCGAGTAACGTAAAAGTTTGATACACGTGTCGTCTCTTTAATAGGCCTATTTATGATATAACTTTCTTAATGTATTATTCATTGGTATCCATCTTCTCTTCTACTTTGAGCTTTTTCTTAATTAGAGATGGGGGACACTAACTATTTTGTTGATTCCTATTTTTGTTCGAACGAACATTTTCTTCACCAATGAACACAAATGGGCAACCAAACTTTAATTGGTAGATAGGTTTGTAGTAATAGAGTTTTAATACTTTGTTATAATTTCTAACAAGAACAATCAGAAAATTCTTAATTATGACAATTATATATAAACATTATTTTAAAACGTATCAAATATAGAGGAATGAATTTAATGGATGCATCGAATATTAATTCACACATATAAAAATGGATATAATTAATAAAAATAAATATAGTTTGGTTAGCTTCGTAAGTTTAGATATTGTAGTGCATAAAATATTGTGAACCTAACAAGTTATTGGTAGATTAGTTACGGGAAGATAAGGAAATAGTTTTGATTAACAACTACATGGACCTTTGAGTGGAAAGAAGCCACCAAAGAACCAAACCTTTGAAGCAAAGATTACATAATTATTTCCACTTCACATCTATCTACAACATATCTACAAGTCATCAACACTATTATAATTTCATACAAATTACAATACATAGGAACAATTTAATAAAACTCTTACCTTTTTATAAGAACTAAAATGAATTATTAATTGTTGTTGATGGAGTTAATTACACACTAATAAATAATGGAAAAGTGCATTAACGATTTTCATGTGATGATAATACACGTTATTAATGAAGTAGTTAAACTCCTTAGTTGCACGAATTAGTAGAAAAATAATGCTACTTTTGTTAACTCGATTTGAGTTGTGTGCTGGATTTTGATTTATATTTACTCTGTTATAAATTTATTCTATGCAAGACCATTAATCTCTGAGACTTTTTAATGCATCATTGCATGAACCAATAGAAATTTAACAAATTTTTACGATGATGGACATTTATAGACCACGACATGTAGTCACATGTATACTTGACATTACCAATGATTTTTAACGAACCGAAATGGCGACATTTTGTTTTATCATTCGTTCATTTAACTTGTAAATTTTCACGTATCATTACTAATTTTTCTCGTACCTTATATATGACAACATAATTACGTGTTTCATGCATTTACCTGTTTATTTATTAGCGGTTAGATACTTTGATTGCACACAACATGTCTCCTCTCTATCCCCACATATAAATTGGGTACTGTGAGATCAAAGGGATATAAGATGGTATTGATTTACTTCTGCAACTGGAATTCAATGACCTTAGTGTGTAGCTATCTCGAAATAAATAGGGGTGGCCATGTGGTGGGACGTTAAATTTGTAGGATTCTACAAATATTGGCAGGTGAAAGTTAGATGGATTCAGTTTCACATGGGACCCAGACCTCATGAAAAAGGCTTTACCAGAAAACAAAGAACATAAACCTAAAAAGAAGAACTGAAATACAAATCTTCCATGGCAAAGCCAAAGTTAAAGTGGACAAAAACAATAATCCACATTGATTTCAAGACACTACTAGTTGAAGCTTCCTTAGCCTTTTTGGTTCCATATGTAACATCACAAACAAATTCTCAACTTTCTGATCACATGTACAATTATGCAATTTTCTTGTCACACTCACAGTGGAAGACATAATGAATTAATGAAGAAAATGTCTGTGAGAAAGAGGAGGAGGTATTTATGTCACCCATGTGTTTCCATAATTGGGTTCCACCTCAAATATTTCGGGTTGAATTATGAATGTCTGCATGTTCGGATCTAAATTGTCAGTTCTAATATGTATACTAGTTCGATACTATAGATTGTGAAATAGCATATTTATAACTACGTCCAACCCTTTTAAGATGTCTCAAACCCGAAATCTTAAGTCGAGAATACACTGGGTCCCACATTACGAATTATCTAAATGTTATGAATTTAAGCCCAACAATTAGTATAAATTACGAATATAAGAAGGAACTTTTGTCCTAGCTCCTACAAAATACAAATCCATCTGAAATGTCTCAGTCTCCGTAGTTTAGGTTCTCGTCTCATGTCCCCTCTCCACCATATTCACCGACTCTCTTCTTTAATGCTCACATGCTACAACAGTCAACAAATACAATTTAAATAATTATATCATTTCATCCATTTTTACTTTTTAGATTGTACTTCATGACTTCGTGTAATTATATTAACCTCTGAACTCTAACACTAACAATAATTGAAGTTGGGCATACACCGTGGCCGAATCGAAATGTCGTGAAATGTTTTCGACTACTTTTTCAGAGGCAAATCAGCGTGTCACAGACAAAGAGATCAAAGCTTATTATTTCTTTAAATTTTATATCATTTTTTGTTACGATAAATGTATTTGATCACTAATTAATATCTCATCGAACGTCACATATTATGTCATCGTTAAACTGATACACAAACGAAGTTAACAATCGAGTTTAACGACCACCACCAGCTTATACTACTATGTATGAATTATGCCAAAATTCAAAGAAAAACTATACTTTACTCCAAGCTTGGCTTTTAAGGATTAATTTATTTTTATCATTGGGAAGATGAGAGGTGGGCCCCACCATCCACATATGTAGTGCTGGTGAAGCAAGCAGACAATCCCAAGCCACATGATTGATCTAAATGCTTAATTTTGAAGGTCACAATAACAGCTCAAATCAAATTGATAGCTGGAGACCACTGGCTTCCTGTGGTCTTCCAAGCACCAGATCCGAGCCTATGCCACAGGTGAAAAACTTGAAAGTTGTAGCCGAAGAAGCATGTTCCGATACGGCGCCACAGCATTATAAGCGCCACGACGCGCGCAACCCATTACAAGACGCGTGCGTGCGTTTCACTATTAATAGCTCACCGTTTCGTTTCGGTTACAAAATTAAATTAAAAAATTGAATAATATCTTTTTTGTTTTCTCTCCAAACTGTATGTATGGTCACTCATCTTTCTACCAAGCTCTCCTCTTTTTGAGCTCTTGCTTCTTCAAATGTAGCTGCGGTTTCGAAATCGAGTGACGGGACGAGAAATTTCTGAGGAATTAGGGTTTTCGAATTTTGTTTGGAGCTTTGATTCTTGTGGAGCTACAAGAGTTGCGAGCAATGCCGTTGACGAGGTACCAAATACGGAACGAGTATGGGCTGGCGGATCCTGAGCTGTACAAGGCTGCGGAGAGGGATGATCCGGAGGCGCTACTGGAAGGTGTCGCCATGGCCGGACTCGTCGGTGTCCTCCGCCAGCTCGGCGACCTGGCTGAGTTAGTCTTCACTCCTTTTTTCTTTTTCCTTCTCTTTTTGTTACTTTTTGTTCCCTGGTGTGGAATTTGAATGGTGGTTGCTATTGAATTGCCGAATTTGGTTTAATTTTGGTCTGAAATGCGCCTTGAATTGACTGCTTTTAGTTTCGAGTTTGACATTTTTGGGTTTTGTTGTCTGAATTACTTCACTGTGCGTGTTTAGTGCTGCTTTTGGGTTTTGGATGCGGTAATTGAAGCAACGAGTTATTGGAGTTCGAGTTTATGGATTCATCAGCATCAGTTTACTTTTAGGCAATTTTGTATTTATTTTGTTGCTTTTAGATCTTATTTTCGTATTTATGGCAAGAACCAATTAGTGGTGCTGAATGAAGTTGGTTTGATCTCAGCAAGTTTTGGGATTTATGTTCCAGTGTTGTGGTAGTGACTAAATAAGTATATCATTCCTATCCCATAGATTCCTTTGGATTGTTTCTAATTTATTTTAGTTCATGGTTTTGATTGTGTTTCACATTCAGCTCATTTTCAGTTCAAGTACATACCATGTACAAATGAAAAGTTGAGTGGCTACATAATATGTTTGGTTTAGTGCTGGTAAAAGCTTGTATTTTTATGTAGGATTAATGGTAAAAAAAATAAATCATTCTACATGGTGATATACTGATAGTTGGTTAGTTCTTAGCTTTGAGTGTTGGTTTATTAATTTATCTAAACACTTGTTGCTAACTAGCTATGTGAATGATTAAAGTCTTCTTATTTAAGTGTTGCAACTTGCAATACTTTTCCTTATCCAATAAGAAAGGATTTTTAACCTCGAAGATCAAATGTGTAGAGATTAATTTCTCCTTTTAGATATATAATTTTGGATCAAACTTGATGCTGGCAGGAGGATGATATCTTAAACTTGCTCTCTATGACTCGAAATTTCTCATCGTTCTTTATTTTAATTTGATCCTTTTATATTTGGAAGATGTACATGAGCAATGTGATTAATTGCTTGTTCCTTTTGGCCGTCTAAGGTTTGCTGCTGAGATATTCCATGACTTGCATGAAGAAGTAATGGCAACTGCTGCTAGAGGCCATGGTTTGATGGCTCGAGTCCATCAGCTTGAAGCAGACTTTCCTTCAATTGAGAAGGCATTTCTATCCCAAACTAGTCATTCACCATTCTTTTCTGCTCCTGGTTAGATCATGTTCCTCACATTTTAAATTTGCTAGAACTTAATTTGCTAAATGCTTTAGACAGTTGTCATATCTGAAATAGCATTTAATTGCATGATCAAAGATTCTCATAATTGACTCCTAATCACGGCAGGTGTTGACTGGCATCCTAATCTGAGATCAGAACAAAATCTGGTTACTCGTGGAGACTTACCTCGTTTTGTAATGGACTCGTATGAAGAATGTCGGGGTCCACCGCGGTTATTTCTTCTAGACAAGTATGATTACTTGATATGTGCTGACTTATGCAAGTTTAATCTACACCAATAGGTTTTAAATTAAGAAATTGAAGAACTTGTAATGACTGCTTCCTAACAGGTTTGATGTTGCGGGGGCTGGGGCATGTCTTAAGCGATACACTGATCCATCATTCTTCAAAGGAGAAGCAATATCCCCTGTGGCAGCAACAGGAGATGTTCAAAGGGAGAAGAAAACGCGCAAATTGAAGGTATTGCAATGGAATGATTTTCCCCACAGAATGGGTATATTTGTTATTGCTACTGTAACAAAAAAAGAAGTGCGTAGTTCATTTTGTACCATGTAGCCTTAACGTATGGAGGACAAAATTGGGCTTTCATGTTGTATTGGTCACAACCTTCTGAAATTATAGCATAAATTGGAGAGTTAGACTAAATGCTTATGTTTTAGCCTTTTGATGGGATGGAAACACAGTCTTGCATGTAGTCATGTTTTTTCTTCCTGATCCAAAAAGTCACTATCCTAAAAATTATTTAACACTCAAGTTTCATTTAATCCTGGCAGAAGAAAGGAGCACGTATGAGGAATGGAGAAACACCAGAGATTGCACCGACATCACATGCCAAGTGAGGCCTCTAATTCTACACTGCTGTGTTGGATCTTTCTTGAATTACTACAAGTCATTTTTAGATGGTTGGTTGGTAATTCAAGTTGCTTTTATGAAATGCAGATTACATCAGTTGCTCCTGGAGGAGCGGTTTGAGAATGGTTATAGTGACCCCACACGTGTTGTGAAATTGAAGAAAAGGCAATTGAATGGATATCCGTTTGATTCTGAAACTGGAAAAAGTTACATGAAAAAGTTTGTGGAGACTCCTTCACCAGAGCATAAAGTGGTCCATGAAGTTCCTGTTTATCCACCCCGCTTGAAATTTAGATCGGATAATACTAGTGAAAAAGCAGTTGAAGTACTTGAAATCGATACAGTGAGTCCTGTAAGTAAGTCACAGCAAAGAAATGAGTTCGCTTGTTCACCTCCTTATGAACCTGAATTACTACTAAAACCATCCATTGATGTGCTAAAGGAGGAGGCCTTTGATAGAGCTAGTGAGATGGTTCCTGAACCATCGTTTGGTGGTGAGTCAGATGAGAATCCTTCCACGCTTCCTGAAGTGATGGACAAAAAGAAATTTGCAGTTGGCATTGGTGCTGAAGGTAGAAAAGAAGGTCGTGCTGATGGGTACCCTTCTGATGACGTGACAAGTGAGGTTGACAATTACACAGATGCTCTTACTACAATGGAGTCAGAAATGGAAACTGATAATGAGCATCGGACTAAGAATGACATGGGATATTTGAATCTAGAAAAACATGGGATGGAATCTGATGCATATGAAGAACAACTGGAACTTGCAGCTCACCTTTCTGATTCTCAGTCAATCGGGAACTTTTCTTCTGCGTCAGATGATGGGAACAGTTCCTTCAAGAAAGGAAGATCTAGTTTTTCCTACTCTGATTCTTTAAGCAATGTGGTTGAAAACACGCTGTCTGATGGTGATGGAGCAGATAAAGTTTCCCCTTCAAATGAAACTTATATTTCTGAATTTTTGGAAGCACCATCTAACAAGTTATCCACAAGTGTAGAGATTCAAAAATCGAAATCTGTTGAGCTTGAACTACCTAATAATATGTGTATTGAGGCAGTGAAAATACCTGATGCTAAAGAAACTTCTTGTGCCTCAGCCAAGCTAGATGAAACACAACATGACTGTACTCAATTTGGTTGCGAATCATCTAAGGCTGATGACATTGGGACAATTCTGGCTTGCTCTGCTGCTGTTTTCTCCAGTCTGCCTTCTCAGAATGGGGATCATAAACTCCCTGCAGTTCATGGTGAAACCCGTGCTATTGATAAGTTGGATGAGGAAGATGTAGATGTCATTTCTGATTCTCCAGTGGATTTGTCATTTGTTTCAGAGATCGCTCATGAGAAGAAAGGCAATGATTATTCTGGGAATGAAATGTGTCAAGCCAGTAACACAGATAAGTATTGTATTGAAAATTTCGATGGTGAGGAGAGAAGTTCAGCACATTCAGGTCCACCTGTGGCAGAACAACTGCTATCTCCGGCCCTGCCAGAAGAAATGTCTTCAGGTATTAACTTACTGCCTTTTAGTTCGCCTGCTTTTGTTGCATGTTATTCTGATGTTTTAAAGCTTGATGACATAGTTACTGAAGTTGATGATGCTATTCCATCTACTGAAGGCGACTCGGAGAACTTGGCACCCATGGTGGATGGGCTACAGACCCATAGCTTTTCAGAGCAACAATCATCTGGTATACCAGATGACGTTCCACAACTTAGTCTTGATTCAGCAGAAGCTGGTGACACTCCTGATGAGATTTCCACCCCAGTGGATGGTCAAGAAATGGGCGGGCACTGCTGCAATGTGGAAGGTGCAGGAAGAGAAGCTATCCCTCTTGAACTTCCATACCATTATCCTAATTATGCAGATCATGAGGTGCAGTTACACTCAGATGATAAGATCACGGGAATGGTTCAAACTGAAGATGTAACTGCCTCTGCCGCTAGCCCTGATAATGCAGTCAATGATGCTATTGATTACACTTCCGGTGTAATGTGTTCTCCATCTAGGAACCTTGTGATTTCACATGAATCCTTTTCTGAACTTGGGGATCAACATCAGAAAGGATTGGAATTCAATGATGCAATTTTGCCAGAGTGTCTTGTGGAATTGGTGATACAACAAGAAGTGAATCAACCTGAAGTAGCTCCAATAGATTCAGATCCTATCCCATTTAAACCAGAAGTACCCGACGATGTTCAAGATGTGTCTTTGGCTAAACAAGCTCAAATTAGTTCGTATATTTGTGACGATATAACAACCTCAATACCGACCGAATTAAGGAATCAGGAGCTGGAATCCTCATCTCCCCAGTCTGATAATCTATTAGACAGTTGTGAAGATGCCTTGACTCCATCTACTTGCCTCCTAGAGCCAGTTGATTCAGATCATATGGAAAGTTCGCAAGTGGATAAAATGCTTACACAATCACCAACCTACAAAGATCAGGAGCTGTGCGTTGATGCTTCCCAATCTTCTCCTGGAGATGTACTAAACCAAGCTCGGTTGTCTGAGTTCTCTGAGAAATCAGCTATGCGAGAGCTTGATATTGCTGATGAAGCAGTTGATTCATCAGATCATGGCCTGACTGATGTAACTCACAACAATCATGTGTCTTTTGCATCTCACCCAGAAGACCTCCCATGCCAACCGTTGTCAGTTGAGTTTGTACCAGAATCAGCTATGCGAGAGCTTGATATTGCTGATAAAGCAAGTGATTCGTCAGATCATGTACTTCCTTGTCATAGCCTGACTGAAGTAACTCCCAACAATCACGTGTCTATTGCATCTCGCCCAGAAGACCTCCCATGCCAACCGTTGTCAGCTGAGTCTGTACCAGAATCATCTATCCAGGTAGCTGATGGTGTAAAGCAAGCAACAGGGTTAATAGACTCGTCTGTTCCTAGCTTTGGTCTGCATTCTGCTGCAATTGAGGTAAATCATTCTGCTGAATCTGGTCCAGATAACCTTCAAAGGCAGCTTTCATCGTCAGAGTTCTTACTGCAACCAGCTGGCCTAGAAAATCATAGTATAAAGGGAGCTATGGATCAATTAGATGCTGGACTTCCTTTGTTTGGCATTTTTCCTGTAGCAACTCAAGACCATTTGGAGATGCCTCCATTGCCTCCGCTACCTCCTATGCAGTGGAGGATGGGTAAGGTTCAGAATCCTCCCTTGGGTTCACAGGGAGAATCAGTTCAGTGTATTCAGGATTCGCACACACAGGTACTGTCATCTGCAGCTTATGAGGAAGTTCATTTCGGATTTTCAGCATCAGAGAGAGAGATTTTGCAGCCTGAGAATTCATTTTTGTCCCATTCTACAGTAGAAGATGAAAAGTCAAAACACAATGTTGAACTGTCAGATGGTAATTTGGTGCAGCTCACCCCATATACCTCGCTAACTCCTAACATGGTTAATGGATTTGCTGGAGAGGGCACACAATCCCTGAACCCATTCCTAAATCGGGACAGGGCCAAAGATGATTTCTATGCTTCAGGGGGAGAAATGATACAGTCCAGTTGTAGTTCATATTCACCAGAACCAGCTGTTGAAGATGTAACTACTAGACATGATACTGTATCTATGCAGGGAAATTTGATGCAGCCCATGAACCAAGTAGTGGCAGAAACAGCTGTAGATGGCAATACAAGTCAACCCGTTACCAACGATTTTGGGAGACAAGGAGATAATTCTTGTAATACATTTCCTCCACCACAAAGTATAGCAGGCGAGGAGTGGCAGAATAGTGCCTCGACATCAGGGGGCGAGATAGCATGGTTTTCTAAACCTTCTACACTGGTACCCTTCTTTGAAGTTGCAAAGCCAAATGGAAATTCAAAAATGAAGCTCCCTCGTCCTAGGAGTCCTCTCATTGATGCAGTTGCTGCCCATGACAAAAGCACGGTATTGATAGTTTGTTTTTTGTAGTGTTCATTACAAAATGTCCTAAGGGAGTAAGGCTTATGCTTGCATAGCGTATGTAATAATTCTGACCGTTTTGAACCTTTTGCAGTTGAGGAGGGTTACTGAGCGGGTTCGACCTCAGATCGAACCTAAGGTAGATGAAAGAGATTCACTGCTAGAACAGATCCGAACAAAGGTTAGTTTCTAAATCATACTCTCCTTAAATGAACCTATAGGCCCTGACAGAACCACTTTTCTCTTCTTCCAGTCTTTCAACTTGAAGCCTGCAGTGGTAACAAGACCCAGCATTCAGGGTCCGAAAACCAACTTGAAGGTTGCTGCAATATTGGAGAAAGCCAATGCAATTCGCCAGGTAACTCACACACACACACACACACACACACACACACACACGCAAAGACATGTACAGACTCCCTTTCCTGCCCGTAAAATTTCTAAAATGATAAATTTTCCCAGGCATTGGCTGGAAGTGACGACGAAGATGATTCAGATAGTTGGAGTGACTCGTAAGAGGATGATTGTCATGAGAGTGCTGATCTTTACCTGTATTGTTACCTTTTTTGCCCTCTATGTATCTATGTAGGAAAATATTAATAGTTCAATACCAACCAACCAGTGTCCAAAGAAAATCCAGTGTGGGATAAAAGAAAAATGCTTTCTATATACGCAGCTCGATCGGTGTCAGCGTGTAAGCGCCGTACCCGACCCATGATTGTATGTTATAAGAAATTTGTAGGTGTAAATGGTGGATTTCCACAAGTCTTGTAGGTTTTGTACTAGTGATTCCATTTTGTATTTTGTTATTGTTTTGGTGCAACCTGTGTTAATTGTATATTGTATCCGATGTGCTGTGTTGTGTAGTGGATTGGTTCATGAATTATTTTGATTACTATTTCAATAGCTTTCTCAGGATGAACAACAATTTAAATGGACACGTGTACATTTTGCTACAATGCGCCACGTCATTGGAGATTGATCACTATCAGATTCACGAACCCTACCTTTGGTGGGTCCCATCCCATGAATGAGAAAACGGTGCCGTTTTAAGTCTCTGCGCCCTCTTAACTCGCCTCCCGCACCGCACTTGTCCTGCAAGCAAATTTTGAGTCGTTGCATCGCCAATTGCAAGTTACGTTCCTCTGATAAAACCCTCTTCTCTTGATTAGACCTCCAAAGCCACAAGATTTCCCTGAAAAATATCTCCTAGTCGAGTCCTATACATTGATAAAATCCCCAAAAAAAATCTAATTTTTTTTTAATTTTATTTTTCGTTGTTCAGTTTATGGGAGGTTCAGTCCGTGGGAATTTCACCAAGCTACAGAAGCTCGCCGATACCATCTCGAAAAACCCATTGAAAGCTCCAAAACCCACATCGCAGAATCAAAGCAGAGCTCAAGAATCTTCGAAAAAGCAGCCGCTGGTGAAGGTAAACACGATCATGGAAAGCAGCGCCGGGAAAGAGAACGCCAACGACCACCGCCTGCCGCTGTCGGAGGTGGTCACCGATTGCGTCAAGCGGTGGTTCAAAGATACCCTCAAGGAGGCCAAAGCAGGCGATATCAGCATGCAGGTCTTGGTCAGTCAGATGTATTACAGCGGTTATGGCGTTCCCAGAGATGTCGACAAGGTTTGTTTTGAATCTGGAATTCTGTATTTTTGGGTTCCTTCAGTGCCCGATTGATTTCTCCTAATAATAAATAGTCAAATTAAAGCTTCAATGTAGTCTTTTTAAATCGAATTTTGGGATGATTTATTACTTATTTATTTATTTTCAGGTATTAGGGTTTTAGGTTGCCATGAATGAGCTTTTGTGTTTTATTTAATGCGTTGACTCTGTGATTTACTCAAGTCCATGTTTATACACTTGTCAATTTCTTGAATTTGGTTTGGTTTGGTTGTGTGTGTGTTCAGGGAAAGGCTTGGATGACCAGAGCATCAAGAACTCGATCTTCAGTTTGGAGGGTTCACAATAAGCGTCCTGGTACAACCTCTTCATATCTATCTATGTCAATTTAGATAGATGATTTCAAACTCTGTTAATTCTTTATTCAATTGTGTTTTTAGGTTATAATGCAAGTGATTCAGATTCAGAGGATGATTTGAAAGGGGACTCGTGATCAAAGCAAATTAGCCTCATCTCCAGACCTATTTGAATGTAAGTTGATTAGTTGAATTGACATTATTGCTGTGTGATGATTTTCGGATAATTGTTCTTCGAATATTTAGTAACAAGATTTGGCATACTCAAAGATCATATGGAATATATGTTTCTGAATTCCTTTAGCCCTCAAATCAGATTGTGGGAGGATATATATACAATTGTATATTAGTATGTCTTGCTACAGGATTTATGTAGTTGACCCTAACATTGTTTGGTAATGGCTTGGTTGTTGTGGTTATCTTTTTATTTACAATCAAAAGACATTATTATTGCCACTACCTTTTAGGTCTTATACTCGAGAAGAGCACTTAACTCATCTTGTATCTTGAGGTAAAGATTTCAGTCAGTCTTCAACCTATTGAGTTCATGATATATTCTATGGTATTTCCCCTCCCACACCCTAATTGGTAATAACAACTGAATAAGAACTCCCACTGGAATATCAATGTGCATATTCTATCACTTCTGCACTGCATAGTGCAATTAGAGTCTCCATTATCTAGTGCTTAAGAGTTAAGACTACTCAGCATGTATATGTGTTAAGCAAAGTATCTCGACCTTTCTTTCTGAAATGTTTAATTGTGAACTAGTAAGTAATGGGAATGACTTAGTTCTTGTTCCAAATTGATGTGAAGGATCACAGAGTTCCTTTTTTTTTTGGGGGGGTTCCTCGGAAACTAGAACATTTATGAGATGTATATATATCTGGGTCTAACCAGTGTTTAAAAAAGCCCACTGAGACGTGCTTGAGGCGCGAGGCGCACTATAGAGCCTCATAAGGGCTGAGTTGAGGTGACTTAGGCTAGGCGGATGAGGCACTAAGTGTAATGCATTTAATTAGTCCATTTATTAAAGAGAATTTTCAGCTTTCAAAATGTAAATTGAAATTTTGAAAGCTGAAAAGTCATTTGTGTCTTCCAAAAATCAAAATGTTTAGTGTTACTTCACATGTATTAAGGTGTCTAGCAAGTTAGTTGAAGGGATAAAAAGGACATATCTAAAACACTACAAATCTATTGATATCATTAGTGATGGAGATGACAACTTAGATGATGTTGATGGTTTTTAGTGTTTTAGATTTATCTCACTTATATATATTATAAACTTTTTATATTTTAAACATATTTTGGTAAATTTAATGGTTAAATTTTTAATTTATTTCATAAATCTTAAAAGTGTGCCTCACTTCAAAAAGGCCCGCGGCTCTGATTTAAAGGACCCTATCGCCTCAAATGTGCCCCGCGCCATTTAAAACACCGGCTCTAACATGTACCCTTCATGCTGTATGAGATCACCCCGAGTTTCTGCTGTGAGAAATTATCTGTGCTGTTGGGTTTTGGCCTTGCAATATTCTTTAAGGTAATCAAGAGGTGGCTTCTCACTTCTTCATAGTTTTCCATTATCGTTTTTGGGTTATAGACTCGCTGATCTATATGGCTCTCAAATATTTCTGAGTGGTAAAAGTTGCTGTAAATGGGTTGCTGGTACGACAGGCATCTCACTCTTCTTTTTATTTATTTTTCTTGTATCTGTGATAAGTCTCCTTTCTGCATGATCATAACCACTATGTGTGAATGAACGTCACGGGATCAATGTTTTTCTCACTTTCACAGAACACATTAGAAAAGAAAAAAATGCTCACAGTAGTGAAATTTACTCACACATGCACACACACAATTCTTTGCGAATCTACATGTGCCTATTGCCCACTTCCCCCTCTAACTCCCAAACAATGGAATTAGGGGTGTTTATATATATATATAT